>JABEEJ010000018.1:0-91929 GCA_013363135.1 Fusarium brevicatenulatum | reverse complement strand
CTACCCCTCCTCCCCACTCCCACTAAGCACAGCATCCCCTCCCCACAGCGCATCATAATCCGTCACCGCGGAAAACAACCCCAGCGACGGTTTCACACGGCATACACTACAACAAAACAAGCTACCTTGGAATTTTATCCCTTTCGTTGCGTCTTCTGGAAAAACAAAGACCAAGAAAAATAAATAATGGAGCAGCAGGAATTGAACGACATTTACGCTTTTGCCGTGCAGCTCGGCAAAGATGCCGGTGACATGCTCATGGCCGCTGCTCAGCGCCGAATCGATGGGAGTGGCCAGTCTTCGAGTGCTGTTTCGTATGTCGAGAAAGAGAACTCGGTAGATATCGTGACAAAGACAGACAATGGTATTTCCTTCTTGTATTCCTACCATCTGTTCATGGTATAACTGACTGTCCAGATGTCGAGAACTTTATCCGCACAACTGTCCTCAGTAAATATCCCGATCATGGGTATGTCTTACCCCTCGTCTTATCCTGACCCTCACTAACGATTGCAGATTCCTCGGTGAAGAGTCCTACTCTGCTGGTGCTTCGCGAACATACCTCGTTGAAGACAAACCAACATGGGTAGTTGATCCTCTCGATGGCACCGTCAACTTCACACATCTCTTCCCCATGTTCTGCGTGTCAATCGCTCTAGTCGTCAAGGGTGTCCCAGTCATTGGCGTCATCAACGCCCCCTTCCTCCGCCAATTCTTCTCATCATGCACAGGACAAGGCGCATGGCTCAATGAGACACAGCGACTGCCTCTGATTCGAAACCCGATCCCTCCGATGCCCGCTAATGCGCCTAGCGGTTGCACGTTTTCCTGTGAATGGGGAAAGGACCGTCGCGATATCCCAGATGGCAACATGTCGCGGAAGATCGAGTCTTTTGTTAACATGGCTTCGGAGAGAAATGGAAGAGGAGGCAAGGGTGGCATGGTCCATGGCATGCGGAGCTTGGGCAGTGCGACATTGGATCTTGCTTACACTGCCATGGGATCTTTCGATATCTGGTGGGAGGGCGGATGCTGGGAATGGTAAGACTACCTTACACTTTGTTCCAAAGCATAACGGAGATGCTAACTAGGATAGGGACGTCGCGGCCGGTTTCGCGATTCTCGAAGAGGCTGGTGGTCTCGTAACAACAGCCAATCCTCCCAGTGACCCAGAGACTGCCGACATCACAAGGGCACATCTTGGGGGCCGGCTATATCTAGCCATACGGTATGTACCCGTCCATTGAACCTTGACGGCTCCCTTGCTAACACTTGATAGCCCGGCCGGCCCGTCAGCGACAGAAACAGGACGACAGACACAAGAGCGAGCAGTGAGAGAGGTCTGGAAGCGTGTCCGAGAATTAGATTACAAGCGCCCAGGCGTATAAACAGCTTCAACAATATCAACATAATACACATAGAACATCCTTCAACAACTCCAACATGACTGCCTATCATGTGCACCCCAGATTGCTAGCGGAATAATATGCCCTCCAACTACATATTGTCAACTTCCTCCATGCGGGCAACAAAATCTTCTTGTAAACGCTGCAGATAACCGGGGAGAGCCTCCTCGCTTCCAGAATCCTTAGCCTGTCTAAGTGCATCCTGCAGGTTGAGAATGAGCTTTCGGCGGGCCACAAGTCTCGCTGACTCTGAGCTACGCTTGGTCGTCTCTCGTTTTCGCCTGATGTCCTTGGCCACTTCTTCTGCTTTATCAATGAAGGACTGGGGAAGCCCGATAGCACGTGCCAAATTGATCCCATAGTGCTCTTCACCTCTGATGGCACCAGAGGTCGCCTTGTAAAGCATTGTGATATGCGGCAGCCCGTCTTCAGTTGTAGAGGTAGTGGCAGCTAGGTGAAGGTTGAGAATACCTGGACGATCCGCGAGGACCTTTGTAAGATCAACGTAGTGTGTCGCAAACCACACAGATGCTTTGCTTTGAATCAACGCTTCAGACATTGCAATCGCAATTGCTAGACCATCTCGGTTGCTCGTGGCCCTGCCCAGTTCATCAATCACGGCAAGGCTCTTGTCGTCAATGTTCCTCAGGATGAAAGACATCTCTCGCATTTCGACAGAAAAAGTCGAAAGATTACTCTCAATATTGTCGTCAAGTGAAACTCGAGCAAATATGCTATTGATGATGGAGAAAGCGGCATACTCGGCAGGCACAAATGATCCGATTTGCGCCATGATCTGAAGCAATGCGACAGCCCGTATGTAGGTGCTCTTCCCACTCATATTACAGCCCGTCACGATGTGGTAGCAATATTGCTCAGTGGAGTAGTAATCATTGGGCACAAAAGTGCCGTTCATAGTCTATGTCACTCAGTCAGTCAGTGTGTAACAGAGTGGCATCTCGCACTCACTTTATCGAGGACAGGGTGTCTCGCTGCTTTCAATGCGAGTGTCGTGCTAAGATCTGGCTTCACGTAGTCCCGAGTAGTTGCAAGCTGCGCAAAGGAAGTGATCATGTCGACAAGTGCAACCGATTCGCAGACGCGGAACAAGTGTGGGATATCAGATCGTAGTTCTTTCAGCAAGTCTTGTATAACCTTGTCGCTTCGAATGACAACCTCATTGGAGGTATCGGATAACCTCAAATTGAGCTTGACCAAGTCGAGTGTTTGACATTCAATCTTGTCCTTCTTTCGCACCATATTGATCAACAGGTCCGGAAGGGGACGGTCATCAAAGTCTGCCGCTCGTAGCCTTAGCCAATACTTGCGTCCATTATCGTATCGGAGGTTAGCATCAAGTCCGTGGGTCTCTAGATCTCATTAGTGGCAAATTACGCCAAGGGATGTTGCGTACCATTGAGAGCATCGATGTGCTGGTGGATATCTTCTGTGAGCTCTTTGTATGTCTGGCGAGCAACATCAAGCATTCCGTTGATGCCCGCTTTGACAGCAAAGGTTCTCTGATTTCGAAGATCTAGCGCAGACTTCATGTAAGTGACGTCTGCTTCAATGGTCTGTCGGATCGTGTTGAGACTGTGACTAGTGATTTGAGGACGACACAGCTCTCGAACCTTGGTCAATAACACGCTATTGGCAGGGCCCAACGCCGTGTGAAGTTCGGGGATTGACTCCAGAAAGCTTTTGATCATGAGAACCTGGTTGATCTGTTCCTCTACTTGTTGGACATCGGCATTGGTGGGAACGATGATCAACTATAGGAATTAGTAGGCTATGCATCAATTAGATAGTCAGCTTGCCTTGGTCAGGAGCTTTTCCGTGTCATGAAAGAGCTTGAGGGCTGTTCAAGTTAGCGAGATTCTATGTTATCGCTGTAAACAGTACCTTTGCGAATCTCCAAGAACATTTCTTCGTTGGTGGTCAACTCGTCGAGCGCATCATATCGGGGTGTGATGAAAAGATCTGGGCGAGTGGGTGGCTGCAAGATGTTGCTACGAAGCATCCTGGAACCCATTGGGGTGCATGTATGGTTCAGCAGGCCAAAAAGTGAATCTTTAGACTTTGGGTTTCGGATATTCTGCATGATCTCAAGCGATTGAATAGCCGAAATGTCAATCATCATGGTATCTTCTGACGGTCGGTATTGGATGCGGAGCGAGTGCGGCATGAAATTGATTGAGAAGTGTTGCTGGATATACTTCATTGCCTGTTCCGAGTCAGTATCTTCATTGAAGGCCCTGGATGATTTGACTTACAGCAGCAAGAGAACAAATGGCATAGAACTTTCCCTGCGTGGCCACCTTTAAAGGCTCTATGTCATCCTTGAAAGCTAGGTTGTGGATATACTCCAGTCCTTCTGTCTCTGACCACGCTGATCTTTCCAGTGCGTCGATTTGAACTTCAGGAATGAGGTCTTGGACAAGAGAAAAGAGGGAACTAGGATTGTTTGGTGGACAGGCCGTAGTCATGAACAGAATGCGTGAGGGTGCAGACAGCTGGATCTTGTGGATCGTCTTGACATAGGATTGGTTGTCACATATTTGACTGATGACAGCCTCCCCGAGAGAAACATTGACGAATGCGATACCAACTGCAGGGGAAACTCCGCGAGCCTCGCTCACAGCGCATACAATGGTCTGCGCTTCGCTAAGCCCCAGAATGGAGGAGGCAGTTCCGTTGCGAGACTTTCTTCCAGATGCTGTACCAGGTCTCGATCCAGGGCGTACAGTAGAAGGTCTTGATATGTTAGGTCTTATGCTATTACTTGAGTGATCGTATCCAGAGTATTCGCTTAGACTGGTCTGTGGTCGCCTGGGGGCCAAGGAGTTCCGGACTGCAGTGTGATCGAGATATGCTTGGCTATCGCTGCTCTGGAAGTAACTCGACGACGAGCGACTAGCGGTTCTAGATGGTATGGAGCGGAGGAGCTCTAGATTCACATCCATCTTGCGATCGATTCGCTGTGGTCAATAGAGAGTATCGTGTGATGGTGTACAAAAAAGGCCGTGATAATTTGAGATTTAGAATGAAGATTGGCAATGTCACTTGGAAGTATTTTGTTGCGAAGAACCGACAGCACCTTCCTGCGTTAGTGGTAGGAACCTCGAGACCCTGAGTGAGTTTGGGAAGGAGCAGTCGGGGAAAGCACCATCAAGCCAGATATCAGGCAACCACATGCGATCATTCAATGCCGTCTACCTAGGTAAGCACTTCGACGCATCTCTAAGATTCTGCTGATAGTGCTGGTTAACCCTTGCATGGGAATTGAAGTGCTCATCTAAAGTGACAAGAAATGGGACTGAACCTAGGAGATGCTATTGATCCCCATACCTCAGAGTTATTCACCTAAGGAACCTACGAATGTGCTCAAAGACCTATAATCTTCAAGAGCGAGAACACGTTATGTCGAAAATATGCCAAGGCTAATAGTTCTTCCACTAATAACCCCAAGAACTTCAGCTCTGATCTTCTGCAACATATCGACACTTGACAAGTTTCGGGCTCCTACTCGGGTTGTGTTTTTATCGAAAACATGCAAGCGATGCTGATCAGATAGAAGACCTTGGTCGTTTGTTAGACAGCCAGAAGCTCTTAGGGACTCGACGCTTACTGCAGTACATATGAACGGCAAGCCTTTCCAAGGGTCTTGTAACCCAAGGGAAATTCCAAGCACATTCTGCACGAGTGGCTCTCCCACGAGCATACCAATTTGCTCCACCAGAAACGCGGCGCTGAAAACGGTGCCGGCGGGTTGAGTCAATCCATAAGGTAACGAGTGACAATAATGTCGAGCGGGCACCAAATCCGAGACCGTAGATCATCGTTGCTATATGAAGTCCGTCAAAGGAACTGGAAGGTCGTAAGAGCAGTCCAACTCACCCGCAACCAGAAAGTCAGTGTCTGTGACAAAGCTAAGCAAGAATGAGCCCAGGGAGAGTAGTGACAGGCTAGTCCTCGCAATTCCAAGATTCAGGACCTGGGGCGTCGGCTTCAGGGATTTGCTAACAATGCGCAACAAAGCAGGCATAATGAAAAAGAATAAGACCAAGTTGACAAAAGCAACTTCGCTAATGAGAGCATTTGTCTGGTTTGGGAGTTAGTTTATGTATGTACTAAACCCGTGAGCTAGCAAACTTGCCCTCGGAAGCTTCCAATCGAGACGAGAGGATGCATACTGTACTAGAGCGCGGATTGAGATGCCTCGAAATGTGCTGATTAGAAATACCACTGCCGTAAGGCACATATTACGACTCGAGAGTATGAAGCGTAGAAGATGAATTTGATCGAAGGACGCATGGAGAACTGCCTGCAGGGTACTGTGGCCTTGGTCGTACGAGATTGGCAAGTCTTCAGTTTAGTCAATAGTTACTGAGGATGTAGTTATATAATCCTTTGGCATGACCAAGAGTAGAGGAAAGGTCAGCAATAGTAAGAAATAGCTGATGAAGGAGGGCAGCCATGGTGAAATGTCAGCAGCAACAGACGCCACTGGAGGACCTACCAACTCGCTAAAGATGAAACACGAGTAGAAGTAGTAGAGGCCTCGAGTCCTATAGAAGTAAGCTCTGCCTTCTGGTATCTCAAGTGCTGAATGTTACCTTGTGTCCTCGGTGCACGCTTTTGCAATCATTGCAGCAAATAGCATTTCAATAGCGTACCTTCCTCCTCCCACAAGGAGGAAGACAGAAGAGGCTCACACCAGCTTAATCGGAAGTACAGGATTAGTGACTGTTTCATTGTTAGCCCCAGGATATTGTGTATGCTTACAGTTGAATGCTTACGAACGATGAGATTCCAAGTGAGGCTCGTCAAGATGCCCACCACAACAACCATGAACACACCCCGTTGACCTTGGTGATCAGCGATGCGCCCTATGGGGAGGGCAACAATTATGGCTGCCAGGAGCGCCAGTATCAAGTCTATCATGCAAATCATGTCAACTACCCACAAATGTCTCAAAGGATGCTGTCCAGCCTCGGATCTCAGCCAAGTGTTTCTGGATCGAAGGAGCTTTGCAAAGTTCGGGTGTCGGGATGTGATCGTGATAATGTCGGGCGCAAATGGCGTTCTCCAGGGCAGATACCATAGGTACAGTCAGAATCATCGTTGCTAGCTCACATTGTAACTCAAGCTCAATACAGTACTTGAAGCTTGGTGAAAAGCCTGACCAGCTATTTGGAACAAGCTGTGGTCTCTGGGTCACATGGTGATCGGCGGTGATCGAGGGTCGTGACCCTAGTAGAGGTGTATCCTCTTGCTCCATATGCAATTACTCCAGATTAATGATAATAAAGAAGATCAAGGCGGCGACAAATCCTTTCCGTTGAGCTCGATCCTGAGCACCAGCGTTTTAGGTGTCGTTTCAAATTGAGATGTTAGAGGCCTTGTCTGGCCAAGTTATTTACAAGTTATATGTTATTTAATATTTATTAACATGCCTTCAATAATAGAAGTATTAATTATCACGTATATATTTCATAATTATATAGTTGACTGTGATATTCCTCCACCATCGCTATTACATCATGGAGGAGATGTAACGTTGATACTTAAAGTGTTTCTGTAGTAGGATGTGTTCTCCTCGGCCCAGTTCTCTAGGATAGTAAAGCTATAGGCACCTGCTGGGCCTACAATACCTTCAAACTCAAGTTCAATCCAGTCTCCTGGCTTTAGAGTGATAGGCTCTTTTGAATCGCTGGGGTCGATATTTATCGTCCACTTGATGCCGCTATGGAATGGGGTCCGAAGAACTGCAGCGCCTTTCCCTGTAGGACTTTGTCGAAGGGTAATTAGTCCGCTCTTCGGGGAAGTACCACTACCGCCAGAAGCACCACCGGAAGCTCCAGAGGCGCCGCCAGAAGCACCGTCAGAAGCACCGTCAGAAGCACCGTCAGAAGAATCAGAGGTAGGACCAGGAGCTAATGCCCAGGTATCCTCTGCAAAGAGTCCCATTCCTTTGGCAGTGCTTGTCCAGTTGATAACAATATGCTTGAATTGGGAGGCCAATTTGGGATCTTTGTTCTCTGCTCTGAGGACAACCTTGTTGGCTTTTAGTGCCGAGGGAATTGGATTCACAGGGAGAGTCCAGTCTAGCTGCCACTTGTGTTCGTTACTGTGCTTGACTGGGATTTCGGTAGGTGGATCGACAATGACCGGCTTGGTCGGCTTTGGCTCACGAGGAACAAACAGTTGTTGTTTGGTCAAACTATTCTTGGTTAGCCGTATACTATTCATTCGTATTTCCACTCTTTGCTTACGGTTTGTACTTTACTTGTGCCAGCAGGTGACCATATCTGCTCATCATCGGATTTACAAAATCGAAGACACCGTTACCAGGGAACACAAATTGTCCACTTCCAGAGAGTTTTTGTTTCAGATTGTTGATCATGGTTGGAATCACTTGGCCGAGGTTGTAATCAAGTTGAGCCTTGAAAGGGCCACTGTGATTGTCCCGAATGCTTGGGCTGTTGTCAAATTTGGGATCGATAGTGACTTTAACATTGTCAGCGCCGCTGATGACGTTGACATCAAGAACTCCGTTGCCATTTGGTCCGGGCCTCGTGGTGAAGGCCATTTGAAACTGGAAGGAAATGGCATAGTCGGCGCTACAATTGTGAGCTAGTTGATGCTGGTAGAGAATGAATGGCGACTTACTAGGCGTGAGACAACAAATCATTAAAGTTGCGACCAGGGCCGTGTTGTGTCCACTCGTCGGCCTCGTGACTAGATGCCGTGCCTTTCACGGTGAAGACCGAGCCTCCAACATCCCAGGTAACGTCAATTCTCATCTTATCTGCACTCATGTTAGCTACTTCAATCGTAATCTTTAGAGGTTTCGTTTCAGGAATTCGACTGACCCAAACTAGAGGCCCTGAGGTCTCCGGCATCGTTGCTTGTGGTTCTCGTTACGGTCCATGGCTGCTGGTTGATTTTCTCGTAGTAGTAGCCGTTGAGTTTATCGGGGTCACTTGTGTCGTTGACATTGTGGAAATCAAACACCTTATCGTGGAGATCGGGGTGGTTATCATCGCGCCCAATAGAGTATGGCTCGTAGGATAAAATTCGTCCGTCACTCTGTTGTATTCCATACGGCTTCAGATGATAGATATCGAACGCCTTGTTGATAGCCCTCAGTTCGGGAAGCAAAAATGTCTCCAAGAAGACATTCCTGCCAAAGACAAAGGTGCCATCAATAGCATCGCTTCCCTCGACTGTCTTTGGTAGGGTGCAAAAGTTTCCGGACCAAACCAGGGTGTTGTCGTCGGGGCGCCTCTCGTCTGACAAACCAGGAATCTTGACCATTTCGGTATAGAGGTACGCATTACAGAGAGCAGGGCCCGAATCTCCTGTGGCTCCATTGATAGCACCTTGCTTCGCACTCTTGTAGACATAGCTCTGATTCATCATGAAAACAGGTTCTATGTACATTTCGTCAGCTGTGCGCGAGAATCCGTGGAGGTCTGACATGACATACCATAGGTAGGGTTTATAACGTTGCGGACTATCCTTAATGTCAGCTCCGTTCTGTACAGAGTGATAGGCTTGCGCTGTTGCTTGTTCTTACCAGGAGGGACTTGGACAGACAAGCCGATGTTGTTTCTTCCTTCTGCATCCTGCTTTGTCGACCAGTCCATGAGCCATAAGTTGAGGTACATGGCGCGATTCGGGTCCTCAGCTTGCCAGTTTCTGTAACTGATAGGCTTGCCATCCTTGTCATGGCCACAGATTGTGTAGTCGGACTGAGGCCGAGTCCAATTGATGCCTATAGCCAGTTCGTTAGTCAACGAGTAGAGTTGGAAACAAAGACTTACTTGATAGCTTCGCATACAATCTCTCAGCAGAATAGTCCCCGGCAACGTCGAACTTGTCGATCCAGGCATTTTCCTTTCTGACTTTTTCCTTGGCTGCGTCGGACATGTCTGAGGTAATGACCGCTTTCACGCTGTCAACCTTCACCTCACACGTGATAACCCAGTTGGAGAGGTCTTCGATGAGAGTCTTGCCGCTTGAGCTGCTCATGGAGCCGCTTTCAAACCTTCAGCGGTCGTGTCGTTAGCGTAAGGGAACCAGATTAATAGCCATCCCTGACATCATACCTTAGCTGAAAATAGACCAGAGATTTGTTGGCCGATGTATTCCCACCCGGGATGATGATTTTAGGAGCCAGTAGCCTTGCATCAATCATGCCCGCGTCATTGGCGTTGTACATGTCTGCCATCTCGGGGTAGAGTTCGAAAAGCGTCTCAAAGTTCTTGTTGATCACTCTTTGAGACACACCGAGGACTTGATCCCAGTTTTGCCCACTTTGAGTCTTGGTCTGAAGCCATAGGCGAGATTCAACATCATCGACCTTGATGGCTCCTTCTTTGTCCTGGTTGTTAGACATTTTGTTTTGGGATTTTCACCAAGAGTCAACCTGGCAGGTATAAGATATAGAAGGACGTTTAAGATGAGTAAAATATGAGTGTTCAAAGTCTGAATTATTGCAATGCATAGGCCTGCTGGTGCTTGCGTAATTTATAGTGATATATAGATATGATATATTGTAGATAAGGTAGCCTGGGTAACACATGATGACACATGTCGACTCGTAGCATCATCATTCAGGACCTTTTGTTTGAACCAAGCCTCGTCATGGTTCAAGCTCAACGTCTGAGCTGAGAATTCTCCTAGATAGTCTCTATGCATGTTAATATTGGCAATATTATGCAGTGACTTTGACGCATTAGCCCGGCCAGTCACAGAATCAGGAAGCTATGTGCTGGTGATGGTGGCCTGTGGCGACCTGAGGGCTTCAGGTGATCCAGCTTTAAGCTCTTTTCCGGCAACTGTTAGCATTGTTCTGCAGTGATTCATGCAGCATAACGGCACAGTTAGCTGTGCCGACTGTGCCGATATGAGTGGCTATCAAAGGCTCGATTCAGCCAGCCATGGAAATAGGAAACGTTCCGGGCCCCCGGTCGCTGCGGGCCGTCGCGAACGGGACGGCTAACTAGGGCGCGGCAAATTCTAATCGGGATTAAAATACAGCCCGTTTGATCTCCCCTCACCCCCTAGGTCAGGGTGCTCGGAGGGTATTAGCGCGAACTATTCCGTGGCTAGCTGAGCTGAACCCTGTATTACTGTATCAGGCAGACAACCCTAGCTCTTTTGTAGGTCGCCGGGGGTTGGAAAGGGTAGATCCAGCACTCCATATACTTTCTCTATACGACGCCGCCACACCTTATAGCAATGTACCAGGTGTCTTTACTGACTCCTCAGCCTGCATTACATTGAGTGAAGGCCATGGCCATCTCAAAAGGATGTCAATAGTTGATAAAAGAGGCAGCCTAGAACACCTTAAGCCGCCAGCTTCTTTCTTATGTCCATGGCTGGCTGAGTCGAGACCGGCATCGCTGCATTAGGCAGTGATGCCCGACTCTTCTACCTCATCAAGTTACAGGTCATAGATTCACTGCATAATATTGCCAATAGTGACCTGATAGTCCGAGCTTCAGTACATCCATGATGATCCATAGCCATTGGGACCGAGAAGCTCAGCTCAATGCTTCTTGGGTGGAACACTGCGAATAAGATTAGCTTTGCTTGAGGAAATGCCTGCTCCTATCTCGATGGTTGCTGCTGGACTCTTCAATCGCGGCTTGTGCAGCATAGAGACTACGTAGTGAGTGTTCGTACGCGCGTTCAATAATCTATCACCCCCTGACGCCGGTCTTGTGTCTTCTCAGCTGTATCTCGAACAGACCGCGATTATGGAGGGCGCTACGCGGCTTGTGTTCGTTGTCCCATAGTTGAGGTGACTATTACACAGTGCAAGTGGTATCGGCACCCCTCCGAGGGCCGGTTGGTGCATAAGGGTTAGAATAGTCGTGACATTTCATTGCACGGAACTCGCACCCTACAAAATCCCATCACAACACCGCCTTTATAAAGTCTACGGATGATTGGTCATGCTACGGAGGTTCTCTGGAGCGGTGGTCTGCAAGGATACTTTGACAATCCAGTATCGTTACGAATAAATTGAGAACATCTTTCAACAGGTCCTTCTCAACACATCATCCCAGGTACAAGCAGTAGTGTTCAAGTTGATTTGACTACTATCCCGCACTCTACCTCTTGCATCGACTCCTCTGTTTCAACAGATAATCTCACTATGGATAACCAATGGCAGCATATTTTGTTTGGCCGGTTGGGTAACAGGACTTTGGTCAATGCCCTTGCTGAAGAATTGGCCCAGGTTCAAGCTTCAGCCCGGTCCGACGAAGAGTCTGTGGCCGTCCTTGTTGAGAGATTTGAGAAGTTCTGCAACGAAAACAAGGAGGGATTGTCAGAAGATGAAGTAACTCAGTTGCACTATATCTCCGATCTGATCAAAGCGACGAAGGGATCCGTACTTTTCGTCAAGTCAATTGTCGATTATGCTCCCGCTCAACGAACGATGGGCACTGCTATCGTTGAGTACTATGGTGCGAATCCGGGATCGCTGGGTGAAAGCGCAAACAAATCACTGCGTCTCTGTCTCTTTGAAACTTGCCCTACAGAAACCCTCGCAGGTTTGGTCAAAGGGGGCAAGCTTTTGATGCCAACCGAAGCAAGTCAGAGGCTTGCCGAGCTGGTACTACTCTCCGCTGTGGAGCAAGGAATAAACATATCCAAGCAGCCGCTTCCGGGTATCAACAAAAACCTTGAAAAGTCCAGTTCGGATGTCTCCCAAGAGTCTAGGAGCCATGTTGCGGCTCTCCAGCGCCTCCACAGACTTGTCCGAGACCCGCTCAACATAAGCCCACTGTTGGCCAAAGGCTTCTTGTCCGCGAATTCTATCGCGGCGACGGACAGAGACGCATTTGTCCGACTTCTTGGTACTGGTCACGGCGGCGCGTTAGTCCTTTCTGAAGATGTCGCCATCACAATTTGGCAGCAAGCCAATCTTATCGACCTTCGGAATTCACGTCTCTGGACCGACTTCATTCTGCAGCGAGAAGATATACCAGTTTTGGCTTTGGAAAAGCAGGCCGACTCAGACCCTCCCACTGAGAGCGGCGGCTCAACTCAAGTCATCACCATGGAAACGCTATTTCGTGAGTATGACAGCATAGAGGTTGACGAGTATTCGTCTGTCCTGTCGCCGGCAGCGTACCTTGTTGATCTTCTCCAACTTCTGCGTTACTCGTATCTGAATCCTAAGGATGAAAACGAAACGAAAAAGCCATCGCGGCTACTCACAAACTTCCTTGACCGGCGTCCAGACGTAGCCGACTTACAACTTTCCGAGGCTAACACCACGACTTTGGTGAGGTACACCGACCTCGTCAATGAAACCCTGGAGGCTTTCATCGCTGGGGCTGCTCAACTGGGCAAGACTACAGTTCCTGCTGATCAAGAGGCGTCCGAATCTGTAAGTGACAGAGCATCTGAAGGCCTCACTTCACAGCCCACGGACTGGAGAGTCTATGCAAGTGTCATCCAGCGTCAAAAGTCTCCGCCCAGTTGCGCTCCCTTTAACATGGGTATTTATGCCTGTCGTGAATACTTTCAAGCTATTGGTCTATCACTCTACGATCTTTTTGAATTGTTTTCGCCCCTTTCGCTTAGCTCTGGTGATTTGTCCCAGGCAGACCACAAGGAGCAAGCGCGGTTGATTGCGCTGATTGAAACTGGGCTGGAAAGGCAGCTCGCTGCTGAATCCTTGTCGCTCTCACACGAACAGTTTGTCATGATAACCAGAGAAGCGTTTCAATCTTCAGCTCTGATTTCGAAGCTACACAATCACCGCAACGTTTTTACTGAAGAGGAATATGCCGAGAGGGTCGGTCTGAGCTCAGTAGGAGAGTACTGGGGTTTTGCTACAGATGGCCAGGGTTCCGCAAACGATAAAATGGCAGGGAAAGTCAACGGCATCAACGGCATTAACAATATCAAAGATGTTTTGCTACCGCGCTCTGGACTGCAGTTCCCGGAACTGTTGGAACTTCTCAAGACCGAGTTCTTATCAGATCGCCTGGTAATATCTGTCGAGACTGCTAAAGGAACTTTCTCCGGGAAATTGAAGGACATGAAACTGTGCAGTACAAATATCCAACAGCAGGACATCGAAAGTGCTTTGAGAATCGAAGACTGCGCAGATTTGCTGTCTCTGATTCGACTATGGAGGACTCTCGACTGGAAGCTACAAGATCTCGACAACGCCATCGTGACGCTGTCCCTCTCTAGAATCTCTGGGGAGGCTGTTCCCCCAACTTCCGCAATAGACGCTGATCTGTTGCTCGAGCTCGCCGCCATCAAGAAGCTCGCTGCTCTGACTTCCATTGAAGTCAATGAATTGATACCACTTTGGGGCACAATGCGACTAAGCAGTCCCAACTCGCTTTACAAAACTCTCTTTTTCCAACCTCGATACCTGAAACAGTATCCGGCGCTGCGAGACTTCAACAAGGAGGATTCCCAGCAGTCAAAGCCCCTCATCAGGGACCTCATGACGCCCTTACTACTAGCTCTGGAGCTGACAAATGAAGATTTTCGAGCAATGTCTCAGGCACTTGGAATTGCAGAATCGGCACCGTGGAATCTTGCCAATATCTCCAAGCTCTATCGCCACAAACTTCTGCGCCGGGTGCTTGGGATTTCCTTGAAACAGTACTTTTCACTCGACGTATTCAACTGTGAAGACATGGGTCCATGGCAGAGTCCACGGAAGACATTGAGCGTTGTAGAGAAGTGGAAAGCTTTACAAGAGGCCGGATTCTCAAACACCCTATTACTCAACGCCTTTGGGGCCAAAACCGACACCGAAGGTAATTCGACGTACATTGCGGGTTTGGCAGCTGAGATGTTGTCATCACTTCAAGCGCTCAACGAAAGTGCTATTGTCACGCCTGGTTTCAATGCGCAGACTGATATCAACCTTCCGAATCTGAGTACGATTTGTAATTCAGTGTTCGATTCAACGACATCCGACAAAGTGGCGGCTATGTTAACAGGTACATGGTCAGTTACAACTGAGTGCCACATCGGTGTGCAGTTACCAAACGACTCGCCTCTGAGACGAAAGGTCCTTCAAAAGCCTGGAACTTTGACTTTGCGTGGAATCTTGACGGCCGAAGAGCACGATACACTCTCGAAACTTGGCCCTGATGGCACCAGTTGGAGATCCGATGTCGATCGTGTGTACCAGAAATCCATCATACCGCTTCTGGCACTCTCGTCATCCCTTAGCAGCACCACTATCGAAGGTTTTACTGGCATATTCAATCCTACTGAGCAGCGAAACCCATCAGAGATCGGCACTGAAAGGCTTCAAATCATCAAAAACATCATCGTGGCAATCATTGATCAGAGCAAACTGCAGGCCAAGAAGGATTTTATCTTCGCAACCATCAGTTCTAAACTTGACGGACTTATCCCAAGTACCTGCCAATATCTGCTTGAAATGCTGTCTCCCGATGATACCAAGCCTCTTGACTTGCTGCTCTCTATTGAGCAATTGAATTCAACGTCAAACCAAACCATGATCGGGCCTTTGGAGTGTTTTTTCGTCGCCCCTTCTGTGGACAAGATTCGTATTGCTGGGCCATCCGGCAAACATTTTACTCTGTCACTGGGGGGGAAGGAGATTTTAGCATCTGATTCATCCTCTACCGCACTCTCGACGACACGTGGTCAATTATATGCTCTCAGCACAGCCAAAGCTGAGGATCTGAAGCTATTCTCTTTAATTGATTCCTCGGGCACACAAAGCAGACTTGTCGATCACATACTGCATCCTGATACAGTCAAAATTGTTCGAAAGGTCCAGCACATATTGAGCACAGCTGCGGAGGTCATCAACACGATGAAACTGTCCCCAGACGAGCTGATCTACTTTAAAGATCATCTTCGCTTTGATGAACCTTCCGGCGAGGGCCTTGAGTTATTGTGTGACCACGTCAAAGCCCGTGCACTGATCAAGCCAAAATCAGGCGTCACCATCCTGGACTTGTACCGAGCTGGCCCCTTTCCGCAGGACTCCGAGAAACTGGAGGCCATTTGTAACCAGCTTTCCAAGTCCAGTGGTTTCGAACTACTTCGTGTTCGCGAACTGGTGAAAGCCTGCGTCAATGCAGCACGAGGCGCCGTCGCCATTGATGCAAAGTTTCTTATACGATTGAACCGACTGATATCGTTTATCGAACGCGTCAATGTATCTGCCGAGAAGATGATCCAGTGGAGCGCTCTCAGAACCCCAGAGGACACGACACCATTATATGAGGCGGCTAAATCTTTGGAAAGGATTGTCACAGTCCGTTCAGGAGCCTCCCCGGCAAAGGCAATCGAAAATGTCACCATGCAAAAGAGAGAGTGTCTTGTTCAACATCTAATGGCGCTCGCAACGAAGTATGGTGTGCCTGCGGATGTTGAAGGCCTTTTTGAATACTTTCTCATGGATGTCAAGATGGGCCCACAACAAGAAACCTCGCGTATCAAGCAAGCCATCTCAACAGTACAACTGTTTATACAGAGGTGTCTCCTGGGGCTGGAGAAAAAGAACGGCATTCCCACAACGGCTATCAAAAGGGACACTTGGGCATGGATGTCGAAATTCGTGCTGTGGCAGGCAAACAGAAAGATCTTTCTCTATCCTGAAAACTGGATCGAACCTAGTTTACGCGACGACAAGAGCCAGTCATTCCGTTCTATAGAGTCATTGATCCTGCAGAGTAATCTGAACTTGGAGGTCATTGGGTCAATCTTCCGACGCTACATCTATGACACCAATGAAATAGCAGATCTCCAGATACTCGCGTATTTTTGGGAGTCTGGAGCCAAGTTCACTGGAAAATATCACCTATTTGCAAGAACAAGGACCGCGCCATACCAGTACTACTACAGAGTGTTCGAGGTCACAGGCGTTCAGAACGACTCACCCAGATTCAATTGGTTCCCCTGGGCCAAAATTGAAGTAGAGATACCTGCCCTTGAGGTCGATTGGGACGGCAAAAGCTTGTCTAAAGCAGGAACCTATTTGGTCCCAACTATCTACCGCGGTCGCCTGTTCCTTTTCATTCCTCAGATACTGCTCAGAACCCGTCCTCAGGCAGTCAGTAGTGTAACCCTCAAGCTGGGCGAAACCATTCAGCCACAGGAGAACCAGCAATACTGGGAGATCAAGATAGGGTGGATTGAATATCGAAACGGCAAGTGGTCGAGGAAAGAAATGTCTTCATCAAGCCTTGAGGTTGAGGGATACAAGAGTCAGCCAAACGATCCTTCGATTCCAGCCGCTGCCAGGAATATGCCGTCTATATCAGCCTTCCACTTTCGCGCCTCGGCTAGAACAAGTCCAGCTACTGACAAAACAGACTCAGCCGTGCCAGGTAACAATATTCTTGTTCTTGACGTGTATCGGTGGTTTGAAACCAAACCTTCCGATTATCGGCAAATCCACCTGGGCCGGTTTGAGCTTCGAGGGACGCAGATGATTGTCAGTGACTTCAAAGACACTAGCACCGCTTGGAAGCGCACTACCCCAACAAGGTTCCAGCAGCTTGACCACAAAACTTCCGAAAAAGAAGAGACCAAGTTCAAAGCAGAATTACAAAGTTACCGGCAGTACAATCCGTCTACGAGACCGGCTAGTGAACAACAGCCTCTGCTGACGCTGCCACCTCACATAGCCGAACTGGATACTGATCCCACCCAGAAGCTCACTTGGACTGTCTCTTACAATGAGTTCCAGTACAACGGTCCATCTGCTTTGGTTCTCGAAAGAGCTACAGTGTCTCATGTGGATTCATACTTTGGAATCATCGGACGTGACAGCCAAGGTCTTGTACCCTCCACGCAGCGGGATACAAGTTCGGTACAGCGACTAAGCAATGATACCTGCCAGACACTGATGGAAATAGTAACAAGGTCAGACAGCCTGGAAGGCCTTTTCAATGGCCTAGAGACTGTGCCTGAATCCAAGATCAAGAATGTCTTTGGCGACCACGGGGAGGGAACAATGAGAGAACTGGGGACGGCAAACTCTATTTATAGCTGGGAGTTAGGATTCCATCTAGTACTCCTTCTAATGGAACGCCTATACGCGACTCAGCAGTTCGAACTTGCGCTGCAGATTGCGAGCTTCGTATTCGATCCTCGAGCAGATGACGAACCCAGTCCGAAAGGCAGTAACACGCAGCCATCTGATAAACCATTATCCAACTTGGACCGATGTTGGAGGTTTGTTCCTTTCAAAAACCCAAACCTCCGCCTGGCAGGATCCACGAGGCAGGTAGTTCAAAGACTTTCTGCGGGACATGACAAATCCAATGATATCAATGACTGGCTTCAGAATCCCTTCAACCCTCATGCCATTGCTCGTGGCAGGCCCTCAATATACATGAGACGCTTCATCATCAAATACATACAGATACTTGTCGCAGCTGGAGATGTATACTTTCGAGAAGATACTTTGGAGAGCCTCCCCCTCGCTTTGCAGAGATATGTGCAAGCCTCACAGCTGTTTGACAAGAGACCGGCGGTTCTTCCACGACAGACCAAGCCTATCGCAAAGTCCTACAATGCAATCATCGGCGATCTTGATGACTTTGGTAGTGCCGAGATCGATATGGAGTTACATGCACCCTATTTTATTCAACCCAGCGATCAAGCAAATGCATCTGCTCCATTTTACAACGGCGTGCAAGGCATGGTACGCTCGCCATATTTCCCTGTGCCAGCAAATCCGCACATGGCAGCACTGCGAGATCTTATCGACGACCGCTTTTTCAAGATACGCAACAGTCTTGACATTAACGGCAATTTTCGTCGTCTCCAGTTGTTTGAGCCACCCTTGGACCCTGGACAACTTGTACGCAGCATGGCCACAGGCGGTATGGCAAGCGTAGTTGCCAACGCTCTGACTGGCCCTATGCCAAATGCTCGCTTCGCGTTGCTTTTGCAAAAGGCTTTCGAGATGTGTACCGAGCTTCGATCGATGAGTGATGCGTATCTAGTCATCAAAGAGAAAAAAGACGCCGAGGCTTTATCAGCACTGAGATCCCGACAAGATATTGCTATGCAGAATGTTGTACTGCGTAGTAAGCAACTGGCACGAGACGACTTGGTTAAGAATATGGAGATTCTTGAGTTGAACCGCAAGTCCCAGGTTATGAGATTGAATTACTATCTTGCGCTGACAGGAGAGTCGAGCAGCAAAGTTCCAAAAGCGGGTGGTTCCTGGACTGAGATTCATCAGTCCATCGCCAAACCCACGGAAGATGAGCTGGTCATGAGTCCTGAGGAGAGCATGGAGATGGTGAAGAATGATGAGGCTCAAGAGCTCGGCATTGTTGCTACTGCGATTCAAAACACTTGTTCAATATTGATGGCTCTCCCAGAGATCCAAGTCCAGGCACAGCCCATGGGCATCGGTGCCTCTACTCAAATGGACCCTAAAAAGATAGCCGACGGAATGATGTTGGTCGCATCAGTGATTCAACAAGAAGCAGCTACAAGAAATTTTGAGGCTGGCCGGGCGTCTCGAAAAGGGCAGTTGATCAAGCAGCTGCAAGATAGACGACTCCAAGCCAACCAGGCTGGCTATGAGATCATGGTCACAGATAAGTCGATCGAAAGCCAGCGTATCAAGATTGAGATGGCGGAAGCCGATATTAGCATGGCCAAGCAACAAATCGAAGATCTGACAGAGATGGACGAGCACCTTCGTAACAAATACACCAACGAAGCACTGTACTCGTGGATGGATACCAGCGCGCGGAAGCTGCTGTATCGAACATACCTCATCGCAATTGACGCGGCCAAGAGCGCGGAGAAAGCCTTTTTGTTTGAGCGGCCATCACCCTCGACTCCTGAGAGTCTAATCGAAAGCTCATATTGGAACGATTCTCGGGACGGAGCATTTGCGGCTCAAAATCTGTATCTTGATCTCAAACGGATCGAGAGCTTGAATATGACACGCAAGCCTCACGATTTTGAAGTCAAGAAGAGCATGTCATTGCGGCAGATTGACCCTTGGGCACTCCTCCGGTTCCAAGACACTGGCAAGACCGAATTCATGCTTCCCGAGGTGTTGTTCGACTATGACTTCCCGGGACATTATTGTCGACGGATCAAGTCGCTCTGGGTGACGATCCCGTGTGTCGTGGGCCCTTATACCAGCGTTCCTTGCACACTGAGGCTTCTCGAGCATGGGTATCGCCTACGTCAAAAGCAAAATGGAGCGGCCTACTACCCTGTTGGTAGCCTCAATTCCGACTTGCGTTACCATACAGACAAGGTTCCGATCTCTGCCGTGGCGCTTAGCTCGGGCTTCCAGGACACTGGCGCCTTCGAAATGGAGTTTGCAGCCGGCGAGAGATACGGTCCGTTCGAGGGAGCTGGCGTAGTGTCTCGATGGTCGTTGGAACTACCCACCAAAACACGGCAATTCGACTATCATACCGTGAGCGACGTGGTCATCCATATCAATTACACCGCAATGAATGGAGGTGCTGCATGGCAGATGGAGGCCGAAGACGCCGTGACCAAGTTCCAAGAAAGTGCCGACAGTCAAATGCACGTGGACCTGTTTGATCTGCGCGATGGATTGACGAGGCTGAGCAGCACCGGTGATACACCCAAACTGACGGTCGCAAATGTCTCGTCGTTGCTCCCATTCTGGACGCGTGGCCGACAACCGACCTTTTCCAGGTTCTGGCTCGTGGCGTCGAGAGGTTCGTCTTTGCTAGGAGACAAAGACGGTGGCAACTTGCCCAGTGTTGGAGGGAAAGTGGCTGCAAAGATCACTGACACCGAGAAGGATGGGCACGAGATAGGAATCACATCACCAGAAGCATTGATGGGTGGCACATTTGACGTTGTCGCTACTGATGAGGACACTACACATGGGACGGAAATGAAGGACATTGTCATTGAGCTGAATAGCCTTCAAGGAAAGGACGTTGCCGCCATACGTGCTGCTCAAGGTCAAAGGCTGTGGTTGTTGGCAGAGTACCATGTTAAGCCAGTGCTTAATGCATAGTAGGTATTGAACATGTTCTGAAGAGCCTGAGCGCGGATGAGAAGATATTCGTCCCCTTTATGATACATGGTATATTCGAGCCTTGCGGGCTTCCATTCTCACCACTCTTCTACACTAAACTTGCTGATTACTCTGCCATTATTACATTTTGCACACTTGAGATAGCGCACGACTCAGTGATTCCATCTTGAATGCCGCGGTATAGACTAAACTTGTGCTCTGAGTTGTCAGCTTCCATAGACAACGGTAGCAACCCCAAAAGCAACGAATCGCCGTGGCAAGCCATACCGAGTCGACTATTTATATTGAGCAAGATAACTTCAGTATTATCAGAGAGCTATCAATCTGACTAGTCATTCATACAAGGGTGATTCCTGATTGAACCAGAACTGTTATTGAATCACGACACACTCTTTGGCTTCACTGAGACAATACGTGTCAGGAAGCGATTAGCTACAGTCCCTACCGAATTCAGAGGCTGCCGAGCTTTCATTCGAAAGAGTTCCTACCGGGCAGGGTCGATGCGGGCAGCAACCGTAATACTGCGCGGAGTATGTAGGTCAGGAAGCAGACTTTTACCGCAATCCCGGCCGCCCTTGTCGTTCCCCAAAGGCCAGTATTGCCCATCAGGTGTGCAGTCTCGATGCAGCAGAACCGCGGGAGGCTATTGATTGTGGCTTTCAATAAAGCCTGCAACTCTGCAGATTGTCTATGCATATGTCGCTCAAAGGAGAGCACAACCTTTGCAATATTCAACACGCCCTGCAAGCCTACTAATGCATGCAATACCAGCTTGTCACTTTCAAAGCATCGATGTTAATATGTCGAATTGTGTATGTATGTGGCCTAGGGCCCCGGTTAAGCCATCCGTCGATCCTTGCCCTGAACTGGTCAAAGGCCCGTCCCGTGTGGGTGTGAACCTATCTATGGTCTATGTATGAGGTGTCTCGGATGCATGCGTGCCTTTAAGAGGGCAGTGGCTGGCTGAAGGAGACGTACCAGCTTGATCCCTGTCTGCCTGGCTCTCCACAGTATGTACACATGTGTGGAAACCTACACAACATAAATAACTTAACATAATAAGACGTTCCTGAACAGCATTATTTGTTGGATCATTCGTCAGTCAATATCTCTTTGAGAAAGCCCAAAAACAATATCCAGTGTTAATCCAACGCGCCAGTTCAGTGGGCGTCTTTCTCAGAATGTACGGCGGCAACAGAGCCAAGAAGGCTCATACAGCCGGTGTTCAACCTTCTCATCCGCAGCATGGTGCGGCCAAGGATGGTGATGGTGGCAGTTCCCACGGCCGAGCATCTCTACCTGCCTCATTCTCTAGCCTTGGGAAGGGTGGAGGGGCCATCAAGTCAATTGGGGCCAACATCAACGTGAACGGCGCGAATGGCACTTTGTCATTCTCGGTGCCCATCCCCCTCTCAAAGTCCCGATCTGATTTTGGGCCTGCTCTGAACCTCACTTATGACTCAGGTCATGGCAACGGTGCTTTTGGCTTCGGTTGGGGCCTCTCACTCTCCACCGTCGTTAGGCAGACATCTCGTAATATCCCATTGTACGATGACGAGAAGGATACCTTTGTGCTCTCCGGAGAAGATGACCTCGTTCCTCTACTCGATAATGGAAACTGGAAGGAGAAGACGATTGGTGAATTTGTCGTTCGTCAATATCAACCACGAGTCGTCTCTAAACCCATGCGCATTGAGCGCTGGAGCAAACTGGCCAGCCCTTGGGACATTCACTGGAGGACAATCACTAGCGACAACGTCACTTCAATCTTCGGACGCGATCAAGACTCCAGGATCTCCAACGAGGCCACAGATAGACCATGTATATTTGCCTGGCTCATCACTGACATGTATGATGCTTGGGGTAATGCCGTACAATTCTCGTATAAACAGGAAGACGAGTCTGGCCTGTTCGAGGACGGAATGCCTCCTTGGGAAATGAACCGCTCCAGCGATGTCCGTCGTCGGCAAAAGTACATCAAGTCAATCCGGTATGGTAATACCACCCCCTGTCGCCAACTCCAAGACTGGGACACTTTCGTGCGACCGTCGGAATGGATGTTTGTGGTAGTCTTTGACTATGGAGAGCATGCGCAGGACGTTCCCCTCACCACGGCCGTTCAAAACTGGAAAACCCGTAAAGATCCCTTTACAAGTTGCTCTAGTGGGTTCGAGATCAGAAACTATCGACTCTGCCGCAGGATCTTGATGTTTCATCACTTTCCAGATGAGATTGGTGTGGAGGATGCTCTAACCTCATCACTTATGTTGGAATATAATGAGACTCCGCATGGTAGTTTCTTGTCGTCCTGTACTGCTCTCGGTCATTCCGTGCAGAACGAGGAGAGTGGGCTTAGGTACATCACAAAGTCCATGCCACCTCTTGCTTTCAAGTACAGTCAATTACCCTCGCCAGAAGCACTACAGCTGAAAAAGGCCAAAACATCAAACATCCCATATCTGCCAGGCGGTACCACCGACAAGTCTGAATGGATCGATTTGAATGGCGAAGGCTCTCCTGGAATCTTGACTACTTTGGATGGCGGTACCTTGCACTTTCAACGCAATCAGAGCGCTCTTCGAAAGGAAATGGGGCCATGCTTCACAGATTTCCGAATTCTCGGTTCGCAACCAACATTACCAGAAAAATACCATCCACAAGATCTAGCTGGCACTGGCTGCCAGGACCTTGTGTGCTTCGACGAGCTCGGTCGGCCTTATGGCTACTTTGAACGTACCGAAGCTGACGGATGGTCAAACTTCTCTACCATATCTTCCATCTCTTCTTCATCAACCTCTTCCGATCGTATGATATATATAGATCTAACTGGAGACGGTCTTGCAGATGCCCTGGACCCGAGATCACTTGAATACCTTGTGTGGCAACAATCACTGGGCAAGCTTGGATTTGGAATCCATCAGACTTCACAAGCACCAACTACGGGGCCTCTTAGACTTCAAAGCGACGACAGACTGTTTGTCAAGTCAGCTGATATGACAGGGGATGGGTTGTCGGACATCGTTGCTATTTCCAATGGACGAGTGTCATATTGGTCCAATACCGGTTACGGGAATTTCAGTAACGAGGTCATGATGTCAAATGCACCAGTTTTTGACAGTGACGATTCTTTCTCTCATGGAAGACTCCACTTGATGGACACGGATGGCTCTGGCACAGCGGATCTGCTATACATACTTCCAAAAGGAGGTGCACATCTATACTACAATCTATGTGGAAACTCCTGGAGTGACGCAGTATACATTCCTGCTTTCCCTCCGGTAGACAAGTTAGCATCTGTGCAGGTCGTTGATCTCCTCGGTTCTGGTACATCGTGTCTTTGTTGGACAGGACCGTCTCCTGATGCATCTGACAGTATGTGCTTGCAATACTTGGACCTGATGGATTCAGCAAAACCACACCTCTTGCGTTCATATGCAAATGGAATGGGACTCGAAGTTGATATACAATATGAACCCTCTACCCATTTTTACCTCGCGGACGAGTCCGAGTTGTATCCTTGGGAAACAAAGCTTCCATTTCCTGTTCATTGCGTCAGCCAGATCACTACTACGGACCAGGTCTCCAGCATATCCAAGACTATGAAATACAGATATCACGATGGCTTTTTTGATCCACAAGACAGAGAATTCCGCGGCTTTGGCATGGTCGAGCAGCACGAAGAAGAACGTTTCCCTACCAAGGACCTCTTCTTCACCGCTTCGTCGTCGCTGACGAAGACTTGGTACAGCACCGGCTCAGATCGACCTACCAGTAGGCCATACTTCTCGCCTTCGGCCATTTTCCAACACCTGCCTCAACTGGAGTATCAGGTTGATATTCATGAAGCAAAGCGGTCCTTGCGTGGAAAGGTGTTACGATCTGAAATCCATGATTGTATCTCTGACGGTGCTCCGTATGCTGTGACTGAAAATGTGTACAACATTATCAGTGTTCAGCTGAAAACAGATCAAACCGCCTGTGGCATTGTCTGGGCCTTGCCAAGCGAGGTATTGACAACAACACTTGGGATGCAGACAAACGATCCGCATATTGTCCACAAGATGGTTTTAAGTACCAACGAATTCGGTGACCCGCAAACATCAGCGACGATCACATATCAGAGCAGATCGTATGGCTCACATGGTACTGGAACTGCTGGAGGAGCCATGGACTTGTCAACTGTCATCGAGGTGGAGGATGTCGCATACACGAATTCGATTAGTGACAACTTCAATTTCCGCAAATCATTGCCGTGCCAGACAGAACTGTACCGCATCCATGGCACCGAACTGTCTACCATTGTTGATATCAACCAGGTTGGGCAACTGTTGCGAAGCCGGCGGGCAAAAGCCGTTCGCGATGAGAAATCACATGAAACCCGGGTCTACTACCGAAGCTCTGATTTAACCAAGATTCTGCCGCTGGGTACGCTTGAGACCTTCTCTACTCTGCACCAGACTTTCGTTCTTGGCTTCACAGCCGAAATGCTTCAAGATATGATGCTACGAACAGGCAACTTTGGGGACCAGGCTGACCTATCACAAATGGCCAGCCAGGGCGGGTACGTTGACCTGGACTCGAATGGGTGTCTATGGGCGCCATCTGGGACCCAAGGATTCCCCTCGTCAAAAGACAGCACTGAGCTTGCGGCTGCGCGTTCAGCATTCTTCGTTCCGAGCTTGAGCGCAGATCCTTTCGGCAATCAGTCTACGGTCGAGTATGATGAGTACTTCTTGCTGAAAACAAGCATGACAAATGCGCTTGGTAGTAAGGTGTCTTGGGAGAACAACTATGAGAAACTACAACCGACCACCATGCTCGATGAGAACTCGAATGTACATCAATGCCTTTTGGATCCCTTAGGACACAATGTCGGAACCGCAATTGTTGGCAAGCCTGGTCAGAGCACGGGTAGCACCGTGCAAGACCTCGATCCAACTCCCCACCAGGATCTCATCGACAGCCTTTTCGATCAACCTACAGAGGCTTTGAGTAAGCAGCTCCTGGGCTCAGCAGACGAGCGCGTCATATATGACCTCGAGCGTCGCCACCGTTATGGCACGGCACCCGATAAATTGTGCACTACAGCCGTAGCTTCGATTGTGCGCGTCGGTTCGGGTATTGCTGCAGAGTCTGTGATAAGCTTGTCGATTACGTACCTCGACGGTCAATCTAATCCATATCAGAAATTCGACTATCATGGTGAAGAGGGTTCTGAATGGCGATGCCAAAGCTGTGTTCTGGAAAACAGCCATCAAGAAGTCGTTCAGACCTACCAAGCATTTTACACAGACAGTCATTTGCCAAGACCCCCATCAAAGCTGGATGGACCGATTCAAACTTCAATCTACGACGCCATGCAACGAGAAGTAGTTACAGTGTTTGCAAATTCCACCTGGAGCAAGGCAGTGTATTCGCCATGGAGCGTAAGCCACTATGATGTGAGCGACACCATCCATATCTCTGACCCTTCTCAAGACCAGGATATTGGAAGGTTTGTGGCTAGCCTCTTAAGCAATTTGCAGAGGACATCTTGGTTAGAGGTTCAGAAGAAAGGCAACGACTCACAGCGCCTGGCAGCCGAGAAATCTGAACAGTACCCAGTCGCCCCTGTTGTCACCCACCTTACTCCTGGAGGTCAAGTCTGGAGGGAGACAAAAGGCCCCGACTCAAACCTTAGAAATCTCGAATATGTATACGATGACGATCACAACACAATCATGGAGTACGACGAGCACGGGCGTGCTGTCATGTCTCGGCGATTCAATTTGCTTAACCAGTGTATATACCAAGGTAGCATGGACGGTGGTGACCACATTAGTTTCGCAGACTGTGAAGGAAAGCCTCTATTATCATGGGATCGACGTGGCACCATTGAGGCGTTTGTGTACGATGAACTTCGAAGGGAAACGGAGACTTGGGTCACTACTAAACTTCATGCGAAGCAACTGACTGTGTCGATGATCTATGGCGAGAAACACCCAACTGCTGAAGATTGCAATATCCGTGGTCAAATCTGGAAACAGACGGATCAATCTGGCATCACGAGCTTCTCAGCTTACGATAACCGAGGGCGCTGCACTGCTCAGACTCTACAGCTCTGCAGAGAATACAAGACAGGAGTTTCATGGCAGGGTCAAGTTGAGATGGAAGCAACTCTCTATGAACACCAAGACCTTTACAACCAGCTCGGTCAAGTCGTAGAGAGCCGAGATGCCAACAATAACCAGACCAAGAAGTCCTATGACCGGCTGGGTCGTCTAACGCAAATATCCTTGTCGTCTGCGGCTGCTACGGGCGAGTCAGATTGGAAGCCTATCGTGTCTCAGACCACCTACACGGCTGACGATCTCGTGCTGACTACGACTTATGGAAATGAAAGCCAATCATCTTGCACTTACAACGCTCTCACCAGACAGCTAGAGAACGAAAAGGTTCGTGACAAGAAGAGCAAGGTGCTGGAGGACATTACGACAACATACGACTGTTTGGGCCGCAAGATCCGCAAGGTCAATGATGCGCAACAGGACATCTTTTTCCGCAATCAACAGATCAAGCCTGCTTATTCTTATACTTACGACATTTTTGGTCAGCTGATTGCGGCCACGGGCCGAGAACAAATTGACAGCAGTAATGGAAACGGATCCATGGCGAAGCCCTACAGCTCAACTGAGTGTCTTGCCAGCCAAGGGCAAAGGAGTGAACAGCGGCTGTGCGAGTTTCTGGAGCTTTATGAATATGACGCGGCTGGCAATATGACCTCCATGAGTCATCAGCCTACGTCTGATAGTAAGGTCGGTGGTTGGACTCGTCGATACTTTTACGAAGAACCTAGCTTCCTGGACCCAAATGTCTCATGTAATCGCCTGAGTCGTACCGTAGTATCGGGAACCGAAGAACGATACGGTTACGACAACGATGCAGGACAACTTGGACTCGTCACCTCAATGCCCGGATTTTCTTCGATGCAATGGGGTTACCGCCGGATGCTGTCATCAAGCTCAAAGCAGACAGTTACCAATGGCGTTCCCGAGACAACCTTCTTTGTCTACAACCATCAAGGGCACAGAGTTCGAAAGGTCACTGAACGAGCCTCAAGCGATGGCTCATCTGGAAGCAAGATGGCTGACACAATCCAATTCAGAGAGGCCAAGATAGAAATGGTCTTTACTGGTAGTGGGGAGCTTCGAAGGACCAGCAAAGCCTCTTCTATCGTCGGAGCATCTCGCATAGCCTCTGTCGAGAGTCAAGACGAGTTCAATCGGGATGTTCTCTTTCGCTACGAAGTCAGTCCCAGCCTGGAGCTTGATGCACAAGGCCGGCTCATCAACTACGAAGAATATTCCCCGTATGGTGCCTGCACGTTCAGAGCTTCGTCTGGACAGATTGGTGCTTCACGAGAATACCGCTTTCGTCGATACCTTCGAGACTCGGAAACTGGTCTTGATTTGTGTGGTGCACGGTATTATGCTTCATGGATTGGAAGATGGTTGTCACCAGATCCTGCTGGCACCGTGGACGGACCAAACATATACGCATACTGCACCAACGATCCAATAAACTTCGTTGACTCCGAGGGTACTGTCAGGTCGATGGAGCTGAAAGGACCAAGATTGATGCACAATGGAGTGTCTGTAGGACTCTCGAAGGCGGCGTACGCAGAACGTTTCGAAGAAGGATATCAAAAACGTGAAACACAACGAAGCAGCGAAGGCAAAGCCACCTATGACCCAGGGCTTGTAAACAAATTGCGAGGAATCTCTAAGAAAGCCCTTTCTAAGCGGCGCGAGGAATTGGCCATACGCAAAGCGCAAATCGCAGGTTACTCTCGCGGCGAGAGGTATGATCGCGCACACTTTTTGGCCAAGGAACACTTTGACAAATTCAAGAGGTTTGACATCAATGCGCACGACTACGTCGTCAGACTGCACGCTTCAGTGAACCAACTCTACATGAAGAAAACCTTTGACGCATCGTGGACTACCTTCTGGAGCAAGAATTATGACAGACTCGATAAAATGGTCAGCGATAACGTCAACGGCAACGATTTGAGGAGGGCCCAAGAAGAAATCTTCAATCATGCCCGAACCTTGATGTATAACACAGGACTGATTACCCCCGCGGAATTCGATGAGCACCGCATCAGTTATGAGGACAAATATTATATGTCGAAGAACATGCCGTCGACAAATCCGGAAAATGCTTACTTTGTTACTCCTGAAGTAAAGGCTTTTAACCTTGAAAGGTATAAGGAGTTTAATAGTGATTTCAGTTGGTTCAAGGCAGAATAAGGGAAAGGGAGTTTTAAGCTAGTTCTAATATAAACATCTTTTTATATTCGATCACGCTAAAATAACGACCTCGAAGCTTTTACTTACTACGAAGCCTGAGTCGAGTATATTGAAAAAAGATCTAGAAAGTATCCGGGGCAAACTCAACATTCAATCCAGGATCTTGGAACTTCGGCCTGTTGGGTTTCCTGTAAAACATTCTGCACTGTTCCTTTTTAACGTCCTAAAGTCGTCATCCATCTCAGAAATACCGCAAGTTGTCATATTATAGGACTTCCCATCGCCAGACACCGTCGTGCAGCTGGCCGGAGAACGCCCAGAATTTCTTGTGGGACATATCTCCGGCTTCAAAAATGACCCGGACTGTTTCTACAGCGATCTGACTCTGCCTTACAGGAAGAGTAATGTTGTTCACATCCATTTCAGCAGCCTCGTCAAGTCTTTGGTACAAGGCTCCGGCCTAAAATTCCCTTGTAAAACGATCTGCGGTTGATGAAGCGTGCCATAATGAGAAGCGCCTGTTCGCCGAAGACCAGTACGGTGTCACCAGGTTTCGGGGGGTTAACCAACACGACACCTACTGCTGTAGCATCGAGCAGACTGTCTCCTTCACTGTTGTCCCAAACATGGGGTCGTGGGTTGGTATCTTCTCTCACACTGGACATGATAATGACCATTCCATCGGCTAACAGTAGTGAACTCAAAGCTATCTACCTCACTGATGAAGGAGAGAAGTTCCTGGAAGGTGTTCGTCTGCCAGGGACTAGCTACCACAACTACACCACCTCTATGCAAGGAGGAACTGCGGTAGGCACTGTTCCGATAGTTCCGTACAACAAGCCCATTACGGCCGAATTCTGCGATTGGAACATTGGTATCAGCGAGAGCAGCATGAATAATCGGAATGGCTCCTCCAATTGTCATGAAAGAAGAAGTGATGCCTTTCCTTTATCACCAGCTTTCAACCAGCTGCATCCATCGCGGAGCATTGTGGTTCATGATGAAGCCGATATGGAACTGCTGTCAGAAGATCCCTTCTTCCTACTGGCCAGCCTTTTTACTACATCCGCGCTTTCTTTCATGCAACTCCTCAACTATCTATCATTGAGCATCAATGAGGACCACAGCCTGGAAGTAGATCTTCTTGACATCAAGCTGGAACGATTACGAAACTATGTCAGGATAATTCACCGTGTTGAGGCCGCCCTCGCCGAGAACTTGCAGTGGATAGCTCAGGGTGGTTGTAGTACCTGGCCGAGAGCTCGAGCTGGAACGAGCGCGGCAATAAGGAAGGAGGCCGTGCAGAATAAATTGCGAACTGACCATGAGGCCTTACGGCAGAAATGTGCTGTCATGCGTCAGGATTGTGAGTCGGCAATGGTATTTCTGGTGAGTATTCGCAGCTTCTTTGTGGGGAGCGCAGCATCGCACAAGCCCAGGAGGTGGCTAGGCTAACAAAGTTGGCGGCGTTCTTTGTTCCTTTGTCATCCGCTACCTCGGCGTTTGGGATGAACATAAAAGAACTGGAGGATAACAAAACTCCTTCGTCCTATGTGTTCGTGGTAGCGGCCGCAATGACCTTGGTGGCAACATATGCCACCATGTCTGGGACTACGACATGGAACTGACTGAGGATGGTTTCAAACAAGGCACTGATGGCCAAATGAAAAGTTTTCAACCTCCATATGAGACCTAGAGAGCAAGAGGTGTTTATTGCCATGTGTGGGAAGCAGGGAAATAGCATCATAACTGAGCTGTCTTGATACCCGTCTGAAGCCCTGCGGGCCACAACCAAATTCCCTCCTAACCTCAGACAGAATGATGAGAACAAATACAAATCACTACATACGGTAAGCCTATAAATCGGAGATTTGAAGTAACAAGCGAAACAAAAGAAGAGTAGAAGGATAGCGGCCGTGCTAGGCTAGCTATCTTTGGCTATATTACGACCCCTTTGTAGTTCCCTTAACCTCCCAAGCCCGTATATATTACATGGTATCGCAAACAGACCCCTCGCTCTTCTTTTCGAACTCTTTCTGAAGTTCTTGGACCGCTCTCTGTCTCATCTCATACGTCGCCAGACCCCGGCGGGGCACTGAGCCAACATTCCTCGCATTATCAGCAACAGGGTACATATCGCGACCCGTCTGGATGCTTGTAGGCCACCCAGCCTTCTTGAACACCTCATTGGCAAGCTTGATGAGCATAAGATCACTCCCCTTGGCTCCGATCATAGTGCTAGCAATGGGTCGCATCTCAGGTCTTCCACTGATCTTTGAGAAGTACGGCATTTGAGCAAATGGTAACACGAGTTGGGGAGCATGTAGGATGGGCGAGATGAACTTCTCTGCGATAGTAGGGAATGTCCCAGCAGGTGGGTTTACCTCATCGCGGTACTCAGGATGGGGTTCTCCGTAGGGCATAATGAGGATGGCGTTGGAAAGAGTCTTGGAGTCGGGACTCATGACGTTCTCAGTGAACCAGTTTCTGAAAACCTCGAGTTGGTTCATGTATATCTCGTACTCCTGGAAGGTAACATCTTTCCCAACATCCCTATCTTGTTTATCAGAAATTGTTCGGGGTGGTTGATTGCAGACTTACCATCGGAATCTCACGACTGAGCTGACGAACGGCTTCTTGCCGAACTTGGCGCTATATTCGTCACGGAAGCTGTCAAATCCATGATAGTAGTCGTAGCACAGTGACCAAAAGGCGCTCTTTTCAGTGTACTCCAGCAATGGAAGACCCCCAGCTGCCTGAGGAGGATTCTTCTCCCATTCTTCAACAAAGCTGAAAGGCGTTCTCTTGACACCCAGAAACTCTTCGAGTATTTTGACATACTCCTCTGTCATAGCCTGTTGCTCTGCGTTGGCCAAGGGGTAGAATTCTTTGGGAATGAGTATCTTGGTCGGGAATTCGGAGAAAGTCTGGTGAATATTGTCAAAGGTGTGCGACACAATAAAGTGAAGATCATCCAAGCTCCGACCAAACTGGCCGACGGTATCAAAGGCCCTACTCGTCAGTTAGTTCAGTTGCCATTTGCAGCATAGGTACTCATACGGTGAGTTGACTGGTATTCCGTTCATCGATGTAGAGCCGAAGCTAGGTCGCAGGGAGAACAAGCCATTGCAAGGCGCCGGTGCCCTGACACTGCCAGCAGCTGAATGGTAAGAAGTTAGTGAATAACAGAGAACAACAAGAAGGGTAAGCTCCTACAGTCTCCCGCAATAGAGAAATCCACCCATTCATAACCCGCCAGAGACGTTGCAGCCCCCGTGGAGCTGCTCGACGGGCTCTGGTAGCCATCTCCACGAGGATTGACGGGGCAATGGAAGTCAATCCACTGGTCTGTTGGTTCTTCTGGAGATGCAAAAGATGTCATCTTTGTTTTGCCCACGATCACTGCTCCCAGCTTTATGAGTTTCTTGGTGTAGTCGGCGCTCTGCTCGTCTGGGTCGTATAGCTCAATCCACGGCCTACTCATCATGGTTGTCTGAGTTCCTTCAAGGCGGAAGATATCTTTGATGCCCATGCGCGCACCAGCAAGAGGAGTTTTGGAGGTTCGGACATTGTAAAGACGGCTCGGGACGGGGATGCTCTTCCACAGTCCATTGGAGCTGAGCAGATTCAGAGCAGTATACCTAGGATGGTCAAGTCAGTATGAGCTGGAGGCCGAAGCATTACAGGCCTTATCAAACCTTTTCGGGTGCAAGACATCGTCTGGAATGACTCCGAAAATAAAGCTCTCCAGAGTGTCCTCGTACAAGCGATAGGCTTGATGAATTCCACCACCACAGAGAAAGTATGGACCAGCCGGAAGACAGTCTTGTGACGAGCTTGGTGACACATGATACACAGCGGAGAAGTGGCCAGAAGCTTCAAACTTTTTGAGCACCTCCATGAAACCTCTTTCACTGCTGGGCCGAACAACAGCGGTACGGGAGAATGATGGAGAGTAGACATCGTCAACTTCGGAAAAGCGATTGATAAGCTGCAGGGCATCGTCCACTGAGGATATAGAGTCGTCAATGGGAAGGAGGACGACAGGAATCGGATCAAGGCCTGTGGACTCTGTGATCTTGAGCTAGAGAGTAGAGAGTTAGCAAGTCGCAGCTTACTTGGGAATATCGCTTCAACCTACGAGTGATTGTGGATGGACCAGGTAGGAGACGCCGTCCACGGCTAGCGATGATCTGCTGCCCATTTTGTCGCGCCTGTTCAGCCGAAGTTAACATGAATAGTTGAAGTTTGTGCAGTTGGGGCTGGCGACAAGGCTGCAATAACAAAGAAAGCATTCAAAGGCTGCTTCGTCTTAAGCCAGTGACACTGACTCACACTGACTCACACTGCAATCTTTGGCTACCTCTATGACATCTTCACAGCTAATTAGGATTGGATGAAGTAGCTTGAGTTGTATTAACGCTTCGGACATCAAATCTGATATCTCCGAGCACTGGTTGTTAACCTACCCATCATGAAAGGTGGCCCCTTTATTAAAGTTCTCGGTCTCTCTAAACCCAAAACGCACGACATAACAACTCAACAATTTGCCCTCATCATAAAGTCTTGAATTATTTATTGCCAGTACATTTTTTTAATCTTGAATCCCTACAACTGACTTAAAATCCAAGGTGTGCCCAAAACAAGTCCCGTACTGGAAAGGGGCAATGAACAATATCTTGGTGTGAAGGTAGACCACGAGCGAAAGATTGCTGTGCCTCACAGACCTGGCCAGCAGAGCCTCGACTGTTAGGGTCATCTCCTCAACAGACCTTTCATGGAAAGATCAAGAGCATCTGTGGCTACTTACTGGTGACTGTGTGGCATGCCAACTTCGGCGTTTGAAAACTGTACCATAAGACTCTATCAAGGTCTCGGTTTACATATTGGTTCGCAACTCGATGAAGTTAGACATCTAGCTGAAAGGTTAGAGGAATCCAATGACCCAGAATTGAGCTTCATGTGCAGCAGGTCTTTGAGAAACGAGATAAAGGTTACTTTATATGAAAGTCCTTTATCATCCAGAGTGAAAGGCATGGGGAGCTCTGCATATATAGAATATCTAAGTATCATATCATCTGTTTATGAACCTTGAAGGACTTCATAAGATCTTCTAATACACTCATCAGTATCAAACACTACTCTTTGGTTCCGGTATCCATGATCCTTGCTTGTGAGACGCAAAACAAGCACTTATACAGCATTTTCAGTCCCTCTGTGCTCATTATATCGCCTCTTATGGAGATCATATTCCCCCTATTCCGTACAAAACTGTGACATGACTCAATAATCAACCGAGACCTTTCAAGGATATCAGAGGTGCCGTGTAATATAGCTCCGTGATTTACCATATGTATCAGAGTTCCCTCCATGTACTGAGCAATGGCCTTTTGCTCCCAGCTGAGTAGTATCTCCTTCACCAATTTCGACGGAGACGGCAAGTTCGTTCTCCCTGAACTCAAGAGTATGTACGATGTTCCAACTCAACCGATTTGCCATCGTGAGGAACACAACAGGCATCGATTCGCAGCTAATGACATCTGTCCTTTAGTCCTTATAAATATCATTCGAAGTTGTTAGTGTAAACAGAGAAGCTTCTTTGTTGGACTGGGAGTCAGCATGAATCATCAGCCAGGGATCACGTACCCTAATAGACAAGAAAGGGGCACGCCTATTATGGCCTCTTTGGGATTCAAACCGGGATATCATTGGATTCCACAGCGGTGACTCACACGTGTGATGTGAACTTTAAAACGGCACTCAGGGACAACCCCTTATCAGCTAGACCGAAAGGCCTAAGCAGCTCCTTAAAAGCATAATAATTTAAGGGTTGTACCATCCCGACCTGAAACAGTGGCGTTAGACACATGATGTCGCCACTGGCGGGGAGAATTGTTCATTCTTTCTCCGCGATTACCCTTTCGGGATGCCATGCGGAGGATGGTGGTCGATATCCTCTAGAACATGTGCTTGGTTATGCCCATATGTATGAAAGGTTGTGATTGTCCTAGTGTTAACGGCCTTTATTGCTAGCTGAGCAGATTCTTGGGCAAGTCGATAAGGACTGTGGTTCTTGATGGTATCGTGACTGACATCTCTGGTGGACTCTCTCACTTCACCCCAAGGCAAAGATGTTCGAACAACCCTGTGATTGCTTTCATGGGTGAAAGGTCTTTATTAAACTTGTATTCAGATTCTTATTATTGCTATGCCTTAATTACCACTACAGACGAGACTTATCAATCTTGGAGGGTCCATAAGTAGCTGCCCAAGGCTCATAGTCATCCAAAGCCATAACTCGCTGCATCTGTCGTCGTCTCAGACCAATATTTCCTCCATCAAACAAAGGATAACACATAACATCATTCAACAACTGCGGGAAAGACATGTCCTTCGCATAAGCCTTCATGCCAACAGCCTTCATAGCGTCAATGACACACTCGACCGCAACATCGGTGGTGTAGATCTTGGTCTGCATAGCCATCTCAAGCTTGACCTTCCACTCGAGATTCTCATCCTCAAGAGTGGTAACCCCCTTCCACACAAGCAGACGACTGGTCTCGAGGCGAATCTTGCAGTCGATGAGCTTGTCAGCTACACTCTGATGCTCGATGATGGGCCTAGAACCACCGCGAGTATCGGACTTGGAGAAGGCGAGAGCTTCCTCGAATGCTGCGCGGGCAGTTCCGATTGCCATGGCGCCGACGAGAGCAGCTGACATGGCAAAGGCTTGCTCAATCAGGCCTTGGGCCTTGAGACCAGGGGTGCAGAGGAGGTTCTCTTGAGGAACACGGAACTCGGTGAAGCGAGTGTGAGGGCCAGAGGCCGTGATTTGGCCTGCAAGTTCAGGCTCACCCAGGACCTGATAGGCCTCGGGTTTGTTGTTGGCGATGGTCTCTCGGGTTACCAATAGAACAGCTATTTGAGAAGCGGGTTCGACGTTGGGATCTTGGGGCTTGGATGGATCGTCTGAGATTCTGACAACGACGCATGCAAGATCAGCCCCTTTATAATCCCAGCCACCACTGTTTGAGGGCCAGAGCTAGAATGAACGTTAGTGTATGCTTGACCATTTGGAGATGGATGTACAAACCTTTTCGCCATTGATGATCCATTCGTTTCCAACCTTTCTAGCTGTAGTCTGAAGACCAGGTCCGCCCTTCTGCAGCCAATTCGCCGTGCCGCCAGGCTCAGAGTGCATCAAACTGGCCAGAGGGTCACCCTCGCCAGAAATGAAGGGCTTCAAGAACTTCTTTTGCAGATCCGTTGAATCACTGAGAATCAGGGGCATCAGGCCAAGCGCAGTAGCGACAATGGTAAGTGAAGTAGCTGGCTCAACTGCAAAGAGCTCCTCAAGGATTATGGCCTCGTGAACAAGACCCTCCATAGTTCCACCAAGGGGAATGGGAACTTGGGCCTTGATCAACCCAGCGCGGACAGCTTCCTTGTAGAAGGGCCTGGTAGCCTGGAAGCGAGAGAATTGGTCTTTGTGGGCGTTGTACTCTGCTGGAGCTTTGGTGAGGATGGTGTTGGCAAAGGCCTGAGCATGGCGCCGGGCCTCTTGCTGGGCGGGAGAAAGCTTGAAGTCAACCATTGTGTATGAGAAGTTGGGGCTGTAATTAAGAGATTACTGAGTATGTGTCATGAGAAGATTGGTGTTTGGATGTTGAGGATGCCGTCCGTTTATATAACAATTCCTCCATACCAGCCTCTTATCAAAATACCCTGCACCTGATAATGTGAAGCTGGTTAACTGTTACCCGACAGCCTCCCCCGCTCGTGGATGAGCTGATCATATCTTGTTATCAGGAAGAACTGAAGCTAGTGATGATAGATGCGAGCTAGCATAATGAAGATCAAGGATAAAATCTGGGGTAATGGATGTTTGGAATCCGGGGCAGCCTGGATAAATATTACCCGGACCCGAATTGATGCTTCAGCCCACTCAACTTATCAAGGTTATCCGTATCAGAGAAATTGATCTGCTGTCATTGGACAGAATGGTATCAGCTGACGGGGCTAGATAGCGAATTATCATGATAAATAGAAGACTCGCTGGCGATCAATCACACTCGGGCCCATGGTTTCTGGAAAGTCATTGCCGAACGAGCTCGAACGAGCTCAGCCGGGACCCGAGAAGTCGGGAGAGATACACCAAAAGATTTTGATGAAGTGCCAGAGGGCGGAGGCAGCCTGAAGGTATTTTGATTGGTCATTCGGTGAAATACCTAAATCCACATATGCCAGAGCGTGGCAATGAAAACTATCGTGAGTAATAGTAGAGTTGGCATTGGTCCCTCCAAAGAAGACTCAGAACTTTACCACAAGTGACAAAAAGACGAGTGTAAACTTACATACTTACATAAATTTAGGATGTCTTTCCTAAGGTTGTGATATTTTTGCTGAGTACAATATCTGTTGATTTTTGCTGCCCTCCTCATATAAACTTCCACCTCAACTTAAATCCTCATCATAGAAGAAACGATTAGAGTCGCTTCATGGCATCATGGACTTGAGGCTACATTGCAAGAAAGTAAAAAAAATCAACACAAAAAGACATAAATAAAGGCCATGGCCCAGGCATGTGAAGTCTTGAACTAAAACCTGTATGCTTTAGACTAGATACTGCTGGACCCTTAACGCAACATAATGCACGTTGCGGCTCAGCCAAGGTTCGGGGAGGTAACGATAAGTAACGGGTAGGTTCAGGTGCATACCCAACTTGGTAATTGGGCGTTTTCCATGCCCAACATTAACAAAGCAGCAGAGAAAAGAATGATGCATCGGCGAGGGGTAAGAAAACGCTGAATCTTGATACAGGGTATCAAAATAACCTCAGTAAAGGATATCCTAAACTGAGTAAAGATATACTAAAATTAGGTAAGTTCACCTAAGTCTTTCTGTCACTTAGGATTCCTTCTTCCCTTACCCTTACCTTGGCCAACGTTAACAGAATAGTTAATGCATGTAAATTGTCATGGATCAATGGGGTCGTCAGCCAATGTTACACAATGGGCTGCCAGCGACAGCGACGACGGAAGCTCCCAAAGCAGCCGACAATTATCCGAACGGAAATTCCTCAACGTCCCCGCTGCCGTACGCGTGGCCACGCCTGACACCGGTCAACCACCAAATCCACACATCGTTGACCTCCAAACGCGTTGATCGCGTTGACTCTGGCGGCGACATGTTTGGCATTCTCGAGACCGTCCAGGTGCCCCATTCGGGCATCTACAACAGCTACGAGGAACTTTTCAAACAACTCAGCGATGGCATGGAAAAGGAAGGCTACAAGATCGTCAAGGCTAGATCCCATCGAGGCAAAGTGGGTGGTGCCGACGTCCCGGGGAACGACATAGTACGATGCGATCTCGTCTGCGATCGTGGCGGGAGGCCGTATCGATGCATGGCGACGAAACACAAGACCACGACCAAGAAGACCGACTGTCCCTGGAAAGCAAAGGCGGTCCATCGCAAGACCATGGGGGGATGGGTACTGACAATTACGTGCGATCAGCATAACCATGAGCCCGGCACACCCGAACCACCGACGCCCGAGGCTGCGAGCGAGGACGAGACCAATATGATGGACGACCTGGAAGGTGAGCATAGTTTGGATGCGGATGCGACGCCGCTCCTCACGCCTTGGCAAGACGAAGGGCCACAACCCGACCAGGAGACCCAGGCGGCAATCCAGGTCGCGGGTGTCTCCAACGCAGTTCTTCGTCTGACCGGCGAGACGTTTCATCAGTTCAAGAGCGAGTACCGCAAGATGTCGCATTCGGACCGTGTTGCGCAGCTGTCGCATCTCCAGCTCCGCGTTGCAGCCATCTATGCTGTCCAGAATGAGGATCTGCAACGACAAAAGAGGCAAGAAGCTCAAGACAAGCGCCATCGACAAATCGAAGAGTCTAAGAGGCATTCCTCCGTGCAGAAACAGCGGGCTAGACAGCGTCGTCAGCAGGTGGTGGAACAGAACCATCAGCAACAACAACAACAGCAGCAAATGCATCAGCATATTCAGCAACAGCAACTCCCTCAACAAACCACCCAGGCCCAAGTACAAGCCCAAGCACAGGCTCAAGCACAAGCGCAGGCGCAGGCTCAAGTTCAGGCCCAAGTCATGATGCAGTCACAGCTGTATCTCCCGCAGAACCCTCAGCAGGGAATGGCGGTGCCAACGTTGGACATGCCGCAATTCCAGCATTACGTGGCTCCGAATAACAAGAGGATGCGCGGGCGGACTTCTCAAGGCGGGCAGCAGACTCAATAGCAAGGAGGGTGCGGTGCGGCGTTTGGGAATCAGGAACCTTGTATAAGAAAATGACCAGCATTAGATGACCATTGTTTTTCGCGCTTCTTTTTAAAGATAGACTGGCCGGGTATGTCGTTAACGGATTTATGCGGGGGTGCGTGCCAAAATTGTTAGTATACTAGGTACATAGGGAGGAAAGAAACTCAGGACCTCGATCCTAAAATGAGAAAAAAGACTTAGCTAATACAGCCTAATAAGCTTTGGACAATTTTTGCACATTTATTGACACGCACCTCGGGAGACTTACTTGTACATAGGAAGAACGGGCCTGGCCCCTCAGACTGAGAGATCGTCGGCCTTTTTATAATACGGGTGCCAAAATTAACTCAATAAAACAGCCACCTATGCTTACATCAAGCCTTTTTTGTCACCCATCCAGTGAGAAGCAAGAAGGCTGAGATCTTGATCCTCAATGATAAAAAGACTTGGGTAAACTTGTATTAATTTAGGATATCCATATTAGTCTTTGGATATCTTTGCGAAACTTGAGATATCTTTGCTAAATTTAGGATATCTTTTGCTGAGTTTACCATAGGTTGAGATTTGGTGTTTTCTTGCTCCCTGAGGCTCAGGTCCAAGGACTGCAGCTCCTCACCGCCAAAATTTCTAAAGATTTTGCCAAAAATCTGCCCCACCATCCCGCTTCTGAAAATATCCAGCCTCTGTGAAGCATCACGATAAATAAACCAAAATGGCGACTATTGTACCCCCGCCGTCGAAAAGGCAGAAGAGAGAAGAGCTTGAGCGCTCTCAGATTCAGCAGGATGTTACGGCGATCGCTTCTGGGCCTGCTGGCTCGTTCAAGGCCAGGTTCTTGGATGGAGATGGGAAGCAGATGGCAGATGTGATTGAGGTGCCTCTTGCGGATGCTTCAGAGAAGAACTTGTCGCTTCTTTTGAATACGTTACTTGCTAGGGTTTGTCGCATGATGTGTGTGTGTTGAGCTTTGCTGACTTTCGCAGGAAAAAGAGGAATTTCTCCCATATCGATTCCGAATTCACATCCCAGATACCGATATCATCGTGGACCAATATCCCACCGATCTTCTACAGCTTCTTCGCAACCATGGCATTGAGAACCCCTTCGAAACTACTGTCACACTTAGCGCCGAGCCGCAGGCTGTTTTCAAGGTCCAGCCTGTAACGCGCATGTCCCATAAGATCCCCGGCCATGGCGAAGCAATTCTCGCAGCTCAATTCAGCCCCAAGAACAGTAACCGACTAGCGACAGGTTCTGGAGATAAGACAGCGCGGATATGGGATACTGATACCGGAACACCCAAGTACACACTCTCCGGCCACGGTGGATGGGTGTTGGCAGTGGCTTGGTCCCCCGATGGTGCACGTCTCGCTACTGGAAGTATGGATAAGTCTGTCCGACTCTGGGACCCCGAAACTGGAAAAGCCGTCGGAAACCCCTGGACAGGACATGGAAAGTGGGTGACCAATATCTGCTGGGAGCCTTATCATCTCTGGAGAGACGGTACACCTCGGTTAGCGAGTGCAAGCAAAGACGCAACAGTCCGGATATGGGTCGTCAACACGGGAAAGACCGAGCACGTCCTATCCGGCCACAAGAGCAGTGTAAGCTGTGTGCGCTGGGGAGGCGAGGGTCTGGTATACAGCGCCAGCCACGACAAGACGGTGCGAGTGTGGAATGCTGAGAAGGGAACGCTTGTGCACACCTTGTCGTCTCACGTCCACTGGGTGAACCATCTTGCGCTCTCGACGGATTTTGTCCTGAGGACTGGGTTCTACGACCACACGCCTGTTCCTGATACGGAGGAGGGAAAGAGAAGTAAGGCTAAGGAGAGGTTCGAGAAGGCTGCCAAGTTTCAGGGGAGAATCGCTGAGCGGGTGGTTACTGCTAGTGATGACTTCACTATGTATCTCTGGGATCCGGCGCAGAGTACAAAGCCTGTTGCGCGTATGTTGGGACATCAGAAGCAGGTGAACCATGTCACTTTCTCCCCCGATGGATCTCTCATTGCCAGTGCAGGATGGGATAATCACACCAAGATCTGGAGCGCAAGGTAAGCCACCCAAATCTCATTCCCAATCTCACATACTAAAACAATCACAGGGACGGCAAATTCATCAACACCCTCCGCGGCCACGTAGCTCCCGTCTACCAATGCGCCTTCTCAGCAGACTCCCGACTCCTCGTCACAGCATCAAAGGACACAACCCTCAAGGTATGGTCAATGGCCTCTCACAAACTCGCCGTGGATCTGCCCGGCCACCAGGACGAAGTGTACGCAGTGGACTGGGCGCCGGATGGAAAGAGGGTTGGCAGCGGTGGTAAAGACAAGGCCGTTCGGCTGTGGCGGAATTAGAATCCCGAAAATGGTGTTTGTTGCTGTTACAAGTCAAGATACCCCTGATCACAAGTTTGCTGTGCCGTGCATGTTTCACTGGATGAGTAGAAAAAAACGTGCGTGGCTATCTTAGAATGAGATCTATGGGTGCGTACGCGGCGCTCAGCACGGGAGACTTCCGAATCTCACGCACTACTGCACTGTCTGTGAGTCTCGTTTCTTTTGTCAGGCAGGGCCTCGTAACATATCATGCATGCACGGGAGTTGGGGAGAGCTTCTGGACTGTGATTCAAGATGCAGTCCCACCGAGAACTGAACACCCTCGATTGAGTTGCGGCTTTTCGAGGCAGTCAAGATGATAGGTCCGCTTGTATGCAGATGGGCCTCTTTTCACCTGATGCTACTATATGTCTGTTGGAAACACGTATGAAGACTAGATGAGCTGGTAACGAGGAGAGGGGTCGAAGTGAAGCTCGCGATATGTTAGAACTGTCTAGAAAGTGGTGTTGGCCCTGTGGGGTAAAGCGACCCATGTCCAAGCTAAATGTACTTTATCCCGAAGTCCCGAAACAAAGTCCATAGCTAAACTTGGAAGCGAAATATCTAGAATTATCTTTGACGTTGGTTCAAACATCTCATCTCGATCACGTAGAAAGCCTCATACTGCATGTCTTCGAATCAGGCTTGGATGCCCAGCCCTCCCAGTCGGATCATATCGGACCCGGACCGGCGTTGCATATACCAAGTGATGATGTTTCCTTTTTTTCTCAAAAGTTGAGACCTTGCAAACCTACAGCCTGCCATCGACACCACGAGGTTTCCCCGCTGATCGTGAGTGGATGATATGACCCCGGAAAGCATCGGGCAGCGAGACAGCCCAAAGAGATGCGGGGAATTCAGAAAATAGCTAACAGTATCCAAGTACTAAGTACTGACTCAAGGAATTAGAAGCCAGTGTACTCATGAATGAGGGTGTTGTAAGCGCTTACACGCAGAAAATAAAAAACGCAGTTGTCCGGTCCCGTTGCGGGGACCCCCCGGTTCTCCGGCCGGCTGTGGGCTCAGGTGGAAGCCGAATATCCCTGCTGCCGCATTGTGTGATGTTACGGGAGTCCGGTGCTTGGAATTGGAGAAGATGCGTGCATGTTGCATGCACTGTAGACGATGATCATAGGATACATGGTGATTTCCATGTGACACGGACCGTTATTACCCCAATATCTGACTGGGCTCATTCTTGTCCATTGCCCCGAGGTACAGTCTCGGGTTGGACTAAGAATTTGAGAGGCACAGGCATCACTCCACCACGGAGAAGCTGCGGGGTGCAGCCAAGTTGAGAAGCAATATCGAGAATAGGAAAGGGTCCCCTGACGATCTTTTAGAGAAAGTTTACTGCTTGTTAGTATCCTAAGGTGAGGCCTCACTCAGAGACTCGCTACTGACGGAATACCCGGGCTTGGTAGAGATGGAATCTGTCCGATGAAAACAAGCCATATCCTGCAAGTTGCACACGCATCTCATCCCAAACGCACGCCACCAACCGCATGCGTCTCTCCAATCGCATGGTCCATGCGGTTTTTAATCCCAAGATTCTATAATATGATGCGGCAAATTCAGTCAATCTGATGCGAAGACGGGAAGTAGAAACGGCCCGTGTAAGACGGCGTGGTATGGCAGAGACGGGCCGGTGCAGCCAGTCTTTGGACAAGGGTACACTGTAGAATGATGTTTTGAGTGAAGTGCATGAGTGAAAGATGAAGTGATAGACTGGCTTGGCATGGTGGTTGGTGAGATGGTTGGTGGTGGTTGTTTCAGGCGTAGTTCAGACGGTGATGGTTACCAAGGATATCATGAAGCGTACATGTCAAGAATAGCCGGCGTTACGTAGAGCATGGTGCATGGATGAGAGATTAGACAGTGTCATTCACGATCAAGCTATGAAAGTCTTTTCAATACTGTAATCTTATGGCATTCAATGTTCTATATCGTTCCCTTACTAACATAGCCGCGATCATAGGGTAGATCAACCCCAAATACCTGAGTATAAGACAGTTACCAAACAAGCTAACTACCATTTCATCAGGCATGTAAAGTGCATGATCGACGAAATACAAGAGGGCGTGTCGATTTGAGAGGCCGCCTAATGTTCCCAGCCGTTGGATTGGGGTAACTGTGCACCTACATACAGGTAACGCTACAGGCCCGAGAGATTGGTTAACAGCCTCCCACCAACACCAACACAGCATCACCACCACCTCACATCACCCGGAGGCATTTTCTCCATTCGTAGACCAATGACACCTGGTTATTTCCATGTACATCTCCTTCCCCATTGATCAACGCATCCAGGCACAGTCAATCAGCGTTTTTATTTTACGTTAGTAGTATCACCTTATGCATGAGGTTTCTTATAGAGTCAAAGGTGACATGATGATTCGGCATTTGGCTATCATATCACCCATACAAAAACATTACCGAACCTTGCTGTTGGCTCTGTCTCATTACCTACCTATACATCATCCTTGTTTTTTGACCCGCGTTTAGCCTACCCGCTCTGTACTGTAAAGCTCCGCCTAAACAAACAACGACAGGCTATCGTGGGGCCTAAAAAACTCCACACACGTCGTCTTTTTCTCTGTGCATCGGTCCACGCTCCGATTTATCTTGACTTCACTGGCGTTATTTTTCTGCCTCATCACGAGAAAAGACTTGAAAAGCTCAGAGAGGAAAAGCTTTTCAGATTGGGTTGCTAGCTACATATAAAAAAAGAAAAGACCAGGTTTTTGATGGCCCCTCTTGGTTTGGCTGTCTTACACCACACCCCTCTTCCTCAATTGGACGTGAATATTCCACCTTGTTCCAAGCTATCAGCGACCTGAGCTTGGTTTTGTTCGTGGATCACGGACCAAAGTCTCCTGTCTCGAGATCCTCAACAACTGATCCCGATTGCTTTTCTCCCAAACTACGTCACGATTGGTTTCTTTCTTTTCTGTGCGTTGAATGTTTCCTATTTTTTGTTGAACCGCCTCAAGTCTCCTTTCTTGTTTCCATCAACTGCAGTATTCTATCATAGCACACTCTGAATCGGCCCTTCGTCACTGTCCGCTTCTACTTGTTCATATGGTGCTCATGCTATAATTCTCCACTTGAGCAGACGATTTTCTTTTATTTATCAGGTACCGACGGTTCTCGCTTGAGGCTTAAAAAAACTGCCCTTGTCAATACCCATCAGCCAGCCCCAAAGGTTGCAGAGCAATCATTACGTCAGAGTGAGCGCTCTACTTTACTGGCTGCATTTCCTCACATTCCCTGTCTTTCTATACACCCATCCTAGCCATCCAATTCAATTCATCCAGACAACCGCACTCCCAAGTCCAGTCCAGACCATTTCGAAACTGACAGGGCTCCTTTATAGGTTGATCCTTAACGGGAAAATACCTCTCGAATAAAATTCCTTTATTAATTGTCGATCAGTCCCACGGCGACAGAAAAAAAAGGAGCTGTTTTAAGCAACGATCTCGGAGCTATCCAAGCTTGATCAACCGTGCAAGTACATACATAACCACCTGACGAATCTCACGACACGGAGCAACAGCGGCCATATCGGAGATTTTCTCGTGCAAATTACCTTTGGTTCTTTTTGGTTTCAACTATCAAACCTTGCAGAATTCCCATCTTTCTGCCGTGCGCATTCAACCATTTGCGGTGCTATTCGCCACTTTCAGCTCGATCTTACACCTGAGCGCATCTGCGACAAAGAGGCGTTTTGCCTGCGACAAGCTACATCCCTCAACAAAACTCGACTCCTCTGCCACTCGGATTTCCAGTTCTGCTTCCACATGAACTTGCCATACGCAAGAATTAACAGCATCTCGATCAAGTCGATTCTCATTACCCTTTGATATCCAACAAGACTCGAACCACACGAACAAGAACTCTACGCCACCAAATAAGCTTCTTGAGCAGTTCTCACACAAAACATCAGCCAAAATGACGGTCTTTGTGTGTTCTCTGTATGTTGCCTCCCTCGATGTTTTTTTGTTGCTTCCCCGCTCTAGCCCCTCCATCGTTAAAAGCCCACCAAACCTTAGCGAGAAATGACGAAACTAACATGACGATAGCTTCCTCCCCAAGACAATTCACTTCACCCTCCCCGGCACACCTCCCCTCGGCGCCGATCCCTCTCGAGCTTCATTGTCCGGATCCTCAAACCCCAAGCCTACAAAAGCTGCTACTCTTCCTCCCAAGCCCAAACCCGCTGCTCCAACCGGTGGTCGACCTGCCCCTCTAGCTCGCCAACCGAGTCTGTTCCAGAAAGAGGATATAACACCTCCTCATACACCGACCGAAGAGACTGATTCCAACTTGTTCGCGAACGAAGATGGATTCAGAATACAATTTCCCCATGGCGCTAGCTCCAGCATTGAGCATGCAAAGACCTGGGGCAGCCGGGCCAACCAGCCCAAGTCTCGCGCCAGCTCTCCTCCTCCCTCCGCTTCCCTCTCCGAGAACAATCGAACGATGCAAAAGGCCCGTGAACTTGGTCGTCAGGGAGTTCTCCAACCGAGATCTCTAGTTAGAAGCGACAGCCACGATCGAGTCTTTGCATCGGCCGGGTGGATGGTTGTCAATGCCGACCAGGGCAATGGTGGTCTTCGCAATGCTGCTGATGCCGCTGCTCGCGATGGCAAGATTGACGACATTACCTGGGTGGGCACTCTCGGCATGCCCACCGATGCCCTTGAAGGCACACAGCAGAAGGAGGACATTGAGGCTGTTCTAGCGAATGAACACAACATGTTGACTGTCTTTTGTTCCGACAAGGACTTTGATGGTCATTATGCTCATTTTTGCAAGCACATTTTGTGGCCTGTCTTCCATTACCAGATCCCCGACAACCCCAAGAGCAAGGCCTACGAAGACCACTCCTGGAAATACTACGTCAACGTAAACCAGGCCTTTGCCGACCAGATTGTTAAGAACTGGAAGCGAGGTGATGTCATCTGGATTCATGATTATCATCTGCTTCTCGTCCCTGAAATGGTCCGCAGGAAGCTCCCTGAGGCCAAGATCGGCTTCTTCCTACACGTCGCTTTCCCTTCTTCTGAGGTCTTCCGATGCTTGGCTGTCAGAAAAGAGCTTCTAGAGGGTATGCTCGGTGCCAACCTTGTTGGCTTCCAAATCCACGAGTACGGACGCCATTTCCTCCAGACTTGCAGTCGCATCTTGAGTGCTGAAGCTACACCGGATGGTCTTCAGCTTGAGGATCGGTTTGTCGATGTCATTCACCTTCCCATTGGCATCGATCCTGTCAGTCTTCGTGAGCATCTTGACGCCCCGGATGTTGCAAAGTGGCTGCAGGTTCTGCAGGAGCGATACAAGGGCAAGAAGCTCATTGTTGCTCGTGACAAGCTTGACCACGTCCGTGGAGTTCGTCAGAAGCTTCTTTCTTACGAGCTCTTCCTCAACAAGAACCCTCAGTGGCGCGAGAACGCTGTTCTCATCCAAGTCGCCCTTTCATCTAACGAAAAGAGTGATCTCGAGGCCACCGTTAGCGACATTGTGACCAGAGTCAACTCGTCGTGGGCCAACCTGGCGTATCAGCCAGTGGTATACCTCAAGCAAGATATCGACTATGCTCAGTATCTTGCTCTGTTGACCATTGCCGATGCACTCATGATTACCAGCCAACGTGAGGGTATGAACTTGACATCCCACGAGTATCTTTTCTGCCAAGATGGAAAGCTCTTGCCGGAGAAGAAGCACGGTTCTCTGATTCTCTCTGAATTCACGGGAACTTCTTCCCTGTTCGCCAAGAATGAACTTTCTGTGAACCCTTGGGATTACCGACAGTGCGCCGATGCTATCAAGCAGGCTTTGGAAATGGGCGAGGAAGAGAAGGATAGGCGATGGGAAAATCTATACAAACGTGTCAACAGTCACACCGGCTCTCATTGGTTCACCGAGTTCCTTGGTCGCCTGGATATCGTGTACGAGGAGCAGCACAAGCGCGATCAGACATCTGTTCCTCGCTTGTCGATTCCCGCCCTATCCAACAAATACCTGGACGCGAATCGTCGACTTTTCATCGTTGACTATGAGGGCACTTTGGTAGCTTGGGGCCCTGTCAACCAGATCATTCCCATCAGCCCCCAGCGAACACTTGATGTATTGAACGACCTGCTCCTTGACGAGCGCAATACTGTCTACGTCATGTCTGGGCGACGACCTGAGGAACTCGACAGAGTCTTCCGCCGAGTTCCCAACCTGGGCCTGATTGCAGAGAATGGATGCTTTCTCAAGGTCCATGGCAATGAGAAGTGGACTGAGATGGCTGATCTCGACCACGTCAAGGATTGGAAGGAATCAGTGCGGCCTATCATGACATACTACCTCGAGCGTACCCCAGGTGCTGAGATCGAGGAGCGTCGCTGCAGTCTGATCTTCCACTACAAGAGTGCGGAGGACTACGAGTCCGCTTCACGACAGGCTTCAGATTGCGCCAGTCACGTCAATGATGCCTGCGAGTCTCAGCGCGTCCACGCTATTGCCCTGGACGGGTGTATCGCTGTTGAGCCCATAGATTGGACCAAGCGAACCGCTGCCAGGAAGGTGTTTGAGACGCTGAAGACGGAGATGAGTTCTACGCAGGAGCACAAGACGCCCGTTGACTTTTTGATGGTCATCGGTGATGGACGAGAGGATGAGAAGGTCTTTAAGTGGGCAAACAGACTCCAGGAAGACGGATCAGTGCAGAATGTTGTTACAGTCAGTCTTGGTAACCGCAACACTGAAGCAACAGCCACTCTTACGCAGGGTGTCAGTGGTAAGTTTCCCTCCGATACGTCCGTGCTGAAAAGTACTTTATACTAACACTTTGCAGGCGTCCTCTCTTGTCTCCAGCGTCTCGCTTCTCTCAACTCGTCCTGACTACAGGTTCATTGTGGAATTATTGCGTGTTATTGCATTTGTCTTTGTGCCGTTGGCGTTGGGTCAGCGGGCGCAGGGGAATTAAAACGATCGTCACGTCCAGTAGCTCGACGACACCAAAAGAGTAGTTCCATATGATTGTCGTTTTTATAGTTGTTTCGTTAGAGTCGTTATGATGGGTATGGGCTACAATGAGGAATGGTTTCATTATTAGGGACTCTCGCGAGTAAATGGTTTCTTTACACACTACACTCTACTCTCATTCGTATTTCTTAGCATGGATCATCAATGGATGAAGGCGGGTCTATTATCATACAGACGAGATAGAAAATGAATAGAAGGATATAACCTCATCCGTCCCAATTGCTTGCTATACGCCTCCCGCCGTTTCCGACATCCCTTGACTCTCAACAAAACGTTAATTCCCGTTCCAACCGTTTTGCATTTACTGGTAGGTTCCCGCCCACGCATGACATCACACCGGTCAAATCCAGCATCTCAGCAGCGAATTATGCGCCCTGAAAACAGCCAAAAATAAACTGCCGCAGAGATACCCCGCGCCTTGCGACATCGGCCTAGATAATTCTTATTGGGAGTCAGAGGAGTTAGTGTCGATGTGAAAGCATCTTCTCGTTCTTACTACGACTTACGGAGAGCTTATAAATAAATGTAAGTGGGCTTGACGTTTATAAAAGAGGCTGAATTGGACGTTGACTTTTGAGCTATAGTAGCTTGTTCTGTGTATCAATTGCAATCATGACTGCTTTTCCTCCTCCTCCTGTTAATACCATTGACTGGTCCAACGTGGGCTTCAAGGTCCGCGAAGGTTAGCTCCCTACCCAATTGACTACCCTTGGAGAGCTGTTGTATTGACAATTGCAGTTAATGGACATATTGAATCTACCTACTCTCGAAGCACAGGAAAATGGACTCCTCTTCACTTCGTCGCCGATCCCTTCATGCGCATCCACGGCATGGCGCCAGCTCTCAACTACGGCCAACAAGCCTACGAGGGTCTCAAGGCCTTCCGAACTCCCAATGACGAAGCAATCACCATCTTCCGACCCAACCGAAACGCCAAGCGTCTTCAGCACTCTGCGGAAGTCGTGTCGATGCCCCACGTCCCCGAAGAGTTGTTCCTCGATGCCGTTCGCGCTGCTGTCGCTCTAAACGCTGAATACGTTCCTCCTCACGACACTGGCGCTGCGCTGTATATCCGCCCGCAGTTGTATGGTTCAAGCGCGCAGCTGGGTCTTTCACCGCCTGACGAGTACATCTTTGCGGTGTTTGTCATTCCCACAGGTGTCTACCACGGCGCTCACCCCGTCAAGGCGCTTATTCTCGAGGATTTTGATCGCGCGGCGCCGAATGGCACGGGCAATGCAAAGGTCGGTGGCAACTACGCTCCTGTGCTGCGCTGGAGCGACAAGGCGCGTGACGAGGGCTACGGTATCACGCTGCACCTGGACAGTGTGCGCCACGAGGAGATTGACGAGTTCAGCACGAGCGGCTTCATCGGCGTCAAGGACAACGGCGGGGGACAGGTGACCCTCGCGGTGCCGGACAGCAAGTGCGTTATCGAGAGTGTCACGAGCGACAGCATCCAGGAGCTGGCGCGCAGCTACGGCTGGGCCGTGGAGAAGCGGGCGATCAAGTACGAGGAGCTCAAGGAGTTTACAGAGGTTTTCGCGGCGGGGACTGCGGCGGCGCTGGTGCCGATTAGGAGTATTACGCGACGTGTTGGGGGAGGGGAGGATGTTGTCAAGTACATCGAGGATGGGAGGGAAGAGCCTGGGCCGCTGTTTGAGAAGCTGCTCACGCATCTGAAGGATATCCAGCTTGGGAGGGCGGAGGATTCATTTGGGTGGAGGTATCCTGTTGGAGAGAAGGATAAGGAGATTGCTGGAGCGCCTGGGGGACGGAACGGCGATGCCACGACTGTTGATCAGATGGATTAGAGAGAATGGTTACCGTGTTAAGTCGCACTCGCGATACTGACCCGTCTCGTCTATCTCGAGTTCCCAAGGACCGTGTTTGCACTTTGCTTTGTCCCGCGACCCCCGTCGCTGGTTACGGGTCGCCGCATGGTACAACGGGAGTTGGACAAACAGACCACCCTTTGGGGTTTGCGGAGCCGGAGGAGGTGTAACGGGCCCGGCAATTCTCATATATACAAGCAGCCATCCAAAATGAATACCAGACTGTGAACGAGCATCCCTTTTAATCTCTCTACCAAACCACCACCTCACCCCTCCCTCTCTGTCTATTGATACAGTACAGAAACGAAGAAAAGAATGTGCACATACTCCTTCCAACGCATGGTATGCTGCTGCGCCAAAGGCCCCGAGTGCCCCCAAATGACCCGCGGCCGCGCCATCATCGGCGGCGAGGCCTTCCACTACATCGACATGTTCTACGCCGTGGACGACCTGGGCTCGGCGTGCGACTACCAGCGACGGCTGTTCGGGCGGAACGCGGGCCCCACGATGCACTGCCCGAGATATGCCTTTGACGACAAGAGGATCATCAAGGGGAGCTTCAGGAAGAGCGAGCTCGCGTGCGTCAAGTGTGCTGAGACGTGTGCGCCGCCGAGCTGTAGTTGGCAGGCTCCTAGGGCGGAGGGCAAGGAGGAGGGGAAGTAGACGGCCCCACACGGAGGAGGTCCGGCGACGGAGTATACGGAGAGGACGGAAGAGGTTACGGAGGGTGGATTTGGAGGGAGATTTGTTATGGGAGGGTTGGTATTGACGCTATTGAAAACTATTGAAAACTATTTAATGTCCATTTACACCGTTTGACTTTCCATTTGTTACCAAACTGCCATGAGCCCCAGAACCAGGCGCACCCTGTCGCGCAGCAGGACTCTTGTTCTTATCCACAATTCCGTTCGCAAGCTTGTTCTTCGCATCAGAAGCCATACCATTGTGTGTGCCATTAAACGACATGTTGGCAATTCCATCGTATCCCTTGATACCAGTTGACTTCTCCAGTCTCTCCGCAATCTCGGGATCAACCTCGCGGAAGATAGCAATCTGTCGCTTCAACGGCTCTTCCTGCTTGCAAAGCTTCATCTTGCCAGTGACGTTATTGATGAAACGCTCACGGGCTGGCTCATCAAAGACATTTCGCCAAAGTGCGCGGGGAGCATTAAAGTCCTCTGGTCGGATTTCGGTGAGGAACGTAATAGCTTCTCCAGTGAATTGCCCATGAGTCTTGTCTAGATCCACAGCGCGGGACTTGAACTTGATGGGATCAATGGACGAAAGATAATTCGGTCGCGCGCCCTGGTTATAGAAAGCCATTTGGCCATCGCGCTGGAAGTTACCGAATTGATAGCCTGTGCGTGTTGCGTTGACAGGCAATTGCTGGTAGTTTACACCGAGACGATGACGGTGGGTGTCTGGGTAAGAGAACAGCCGGGATTGAAGAACGGGATCAGCCGATGGTTCAACGCCAGGTGGAAGATGAGAAGGATTGAAGGCAATCTGCTCTACTTCGGCAAAGTAGTTGATTGCGTTTTCATTGAGAGTGAACTCTCCGACCTTTCGGAGAGGAAATTGCTTCTGAGGCCAGACGTGAGTGAGGTCAAAGACGTTGATCTTTTGCTTCTCCCACAACTCCTCGGCTTCCTTGGGGGTCATGGTCTGGACTTCGAGAGTCCACTTGGGATAATTTCCGTTCTGGATAGCCTCATACAAATCCTTCTGTGAGTTATCAGGGGAGTATTCGGCCGATTCCTCTTGGGTGACAAAGTCAACACCCTGCATCGACTTGAGGTGGATTTGACAATAAACCCACTCGCCAGCCTTGTTGACGAGCTTAAAGGTATGTCCGCTATAACCATGCATCTGACGGTAATTGGCTGGAATCCCCCTATCGCCCATGAGGATCATGACTTGGTGGATGGATTCGGGGTTCTGAGAGAGGTAGTCCCAGAACATGAATGAGTCGTCAGCGTGAGTGAGATGAGTGCCTTACTCGTTAGCCACACGACCATACACATTAATTAAATCATAATAAACTTACTTGGGTCTCTCTTCTGGGTATGAATAAAGTGAGGGAACTTGGCCGGATCTCTCAAGAAGAAAACAGGCGTGTTGTTGAAGACCATATCCCAATTCTGCACAAATCAGCATCTCACCACAACACTTCACTCAGATCACTTACACCCTCATCAGTCCTCATCTTGACCGAAAAACCCCTAGGATCTCTCGCCATATCATGCGATCCCGACTCCCCACCGACCGTCGAAAACCTCATACTAACCGAACATCTCTTCCCCTTCTCCGACAGGATATCCGCCAGACACAAATCATCCAATGGGTCCGTACATTCAAAGTACCCATGCGCACCACTTCCCTTGGCGTGGACAACTCGCTCAGGAATACGCTCACGGTCAAAGTGCGAGAGGAGATCGATCAGGTGAAAGTCCTGTAGGAGGAGAGGCCCATTTTCACCGGCTCGTTGGGTCTCGTAGGGATGAGCGATGGGCACGCCGTTGGAGGTGGTGTAGAGGGTTTCTTTGGAGGTAGCTTGACGGTCTGATTCGTAGGATTGGAATTGGTTTGCTACGTGGGCTGCGAAGGAGGTGTCTGTTGCCGAAGGCGCCATTTTTACTGATTATCGATTTATATCTTTAAAGGAACTAAGACTTGTCACAGTGGTTTTCACGATGGAGGTCACTCTTATATACAAAGCCACTTTTTCCCCAGATAGTTCATCCTGTCATGCATCCATCCTCCCCATCGAGATCCAGTGTTAGTTCATTGGTGAGGTTCTGTCTATGACGCGGTGAACAAGGCTTGAGGGTCGAGTGTCGATTACCATTCAAATCACGATGATTGGCTTATCGGGATATTCATGATGCCCTGCTTTGAGACATGACATCACGACAGCCACGTCGACCATCGACGATTTATACTGACATCTCGGGATGTGGACGGTGAATAAGTGAAGGGTTCATAGGGAGATGCGGAGTGGTGAATAATTAGGCCGAAGGATTGTTGAAGATGTTTTTATGGAGGTTTTGTCTGTCAAGCATTTGCCAAGAAGATCTGAGATCTTAGAGTGATGGGTGGGTTGCATTTGAGATCGTGATGGCGTCAACATACCCTGTACCGTTTCATGAGACCTCACATTTTACCTTAGCCACGATGTTAAGTGCATTTATGCAAATAATTGCATTTCAATTATTCATTTTCTCTCACCAATATCTTCAATCTGTAATCTACCACCTGTCTGTTAGTTGACTTACCTTTGACTTACCTGAACTCCCAAATCAACAGCCACTGTAAAAATCAACACCAACTCATTCCGTAGGTTAGCAATCACAGAGACTTGAGAAGAAGCTCATCATCAAGATGAGAAACATACTCACCCCTCTCAAAACACTTCAACTGCTCCTCCCACTGCGGAACACGATGTCCCAACCCAAGAACATCCGTCATCAACCCCTTCCAAACATCCCTATCATCCCTCCCATTAATACTCACAATCTTCTCAACACACCCCTTAAACTCCTCCGCATCGCCCTGCGCAATAACTACAATCCTCGCCAGAATCTCAGTCCAGTTGCGCAAAAGCTCATGGTCAAACGTCATCTGCGAGTATCGAAATTCCACAGTCGAAGGAGACCCTTCAAGATTTCCGACCCCAAGATCTCGTAAACACAGGGCGAAGCCGCAGCGGTGCCTACGTGCTTTTTTGAGGTACATACTTAAGTCAGCGAGGATGGTGCTGCCCCATACGCCGTAGAGCATCTTGTAGATGTGCTTGGGATACCAGTTGTTCCACTTACCTGGTTTCATGGTGCTCATGCACGGAACATGCTGGTTGAGTAGTGTAGGATCTTCGAGGGGCTTGTGGAGGTCCATGTCCATCGCTAGAGACGAGTTCTCGCAGATGGGCATGGAAAAAGCACCATTCCAGCGTACAGGCGCAACGAGACGCAGAAGAAGAGTGGTCTCGAGTAGGATCACTAGGGTGGTGATCTTTTGTGCGAGCAGGATGGTCATACCCGACTCAACACCAACATGGACATGCATGCCGCATGAATCATCAGCACTGATTTGAAGATCTAGCTGTCGAAGGTTCGTCAGAACAGTCTTCATGGTATCAAGTCCACCGTCCAACTCACCAGCGTGAAAAACAGGCGTCGTGATCTCAACACCATCCCAATCTCGTTTAAAACTCAACGGATGAACTTGTTCAAGAAACTCACTCTTGAACATGAAACAACGCGCCGAGACATCCTCTCCCAAAGATAGTACACCCGAGAACTGTAATACACAGTCCTCGCCGAATTGGTTCTCCTTGGGGACTGTAGCGCAGATCGCGCACTTGTCATCTGGGGCATGACAGCACTGCGCTGCGATGGGGAGGGATGTTCGCTTTGCGAGGAGGTCGGCCATGTTGTAGCGCGCTGCTGCGCAGGGGGAGATGAAGCGCCACATGCGGTAGGAGTCGGGGAGGGGGGTCATGAGCTCCAGCTCGACTCCGAAGGTGATGTTCTGGAAAGAAGGCATGCTTGATATCAGGTATTGGGTGAGGATACCTGAAAGGCGCTGTGGTGTTGTGGGATGAGGTTGAGATTGAGATTGAGAGATACATCTTGGGATTCAGAAGCATATTTATGAGAGACGCTGCTTCTTTGGTCCTCAATTCGATCCTCAATCCTGATGTTGTGTAGGATAATGCTTCTATGAACGTTCACCAAGTTCACTTACATGTTGTGCTATTGTGTGAGGCTCGCTGTTCGGACTAAACAATGAGAGCCTCAAGCCAGACAAAGGATTGTCTCTACGGATTTGTCCTGCTAGGTAGGATGCTATTTACCCAAGACGAACAAGGCAATCTTAGCTTCAATTGCACTGAACAAGAGGAAACAATGGCCTCAATATGAGCATCTGTTATCAGATTCTCTTCACTATGTCAGTTCCTCCTCAACTCCGCTAGCTACCTTCTCCAACACCTGTATACCTGACCCCTAATATTACCTGTAAGAATGATAAAGTTGGCCGCCCTCCAAGATAAGGTAGCACCTGCATAATTCCCCGACTAGCCAAAGCTACAAGGTCGCAGTCAAAGAGTCATGACACAGCCAAACTACAGATTCCCATGTTCGCAATCCCCCGCGGAAATAAATGCCGTGAGCATTAGTTCAAAGCTTAGGTGAACAGAGTTTGGCAGACACAAACTTCCAACGCCGAATCCCGGCAACGGGTAAGTGGCTTGGAATGAACGTTGCCGCCATTACTCATTTTCTTAAAGATGAAGACAGTCATACAAGATTATGTTGAAGAGGAACGTATGTATTTGTTTCATGAAATATGTAGTGTGTAGTTTTGTAACACCGGGTATATATAATAATGTGTATATGAAGAAAATATTGTGTTGAGTAGTCGTCATGTCCGTGTCCTGATTAAAAACCTCGTGTCGCTAGATGTATTTCTGACGAAGATTTCGATAATCCCTCACTTTCGTAATGATGTCCCTTTGATGTCCCAATCGTTGATTCAGCGGATGACTTTCCGCCCATACTCATACCATCATCTTCTCCTCTCTCTTCCCGTTGAACAATGACTTCAGTGGTCATGACAACCTCATCATCACGGGGTGTTTGACGAGGAGCCTGTCGCTCATCACCACCCATGACATAAGCTCTATAAGATATATCGCCAGGTGGCTTGTCAACATTATTGCTGATGAATGTATCGAGCGCAATGTTCGGCCTGTTTCCTGTCGTCGTACCAGCCGTGTGACTCCGCGGTCCAGAGCTGCCATCCTTGTTACCCGTAGTCATCTCAACAAGGCGGTTAAGAATGGTGAATTCCAGCTTGAGCTTTGTGCTGTAGACGAAAGCTTTGTAGGATGTTTGGTACTGGTACTGATTGGCATACTCAAGACCTAGAATGGTGATGTCGAGAAGAATTATGAGGATGTTGACGTAGACGAGATGGTTCATTAGACGACGACTTCCACGCTTGTTGCCCATTGTGCGTTCCAGACGCATCATCTTGACTGTTTCATAGATGTAAAAGCATGAGATGATGATCTCTTGTATGAAGAAGACGGTGACTTGGATCTTCTCCATGACGGAGTATGGTTCCTTCCACATAGCTGTATTAGGCGAAAAAGAGCCATAGATCATGGGAATAACAGTTCCATGCATAAGAACGCCATTAATAATGATCATGTACAACACCGCCTTTAGCCTGAATCTATTCCTCAGAACGAGATGCAGTCTTGACCATAGAACGAGCGACTGGCCCGAGACCATGGCTACCCATCCTACTGAGATGAACGTCGAGGCGAGATATCCCAGCGCTGAAGAGGCGTAGTACTTGATGAAGAAACCACAGCAGTAGATTGCAATTCCCCATGTTGAGACGAGGAATGACCAGAAGTAGAGACCGGAGTGACGCTTGAAGGTTCCAAAGATGATGAAGTTGAGCTCAATGACGTTGTAGAGCGATATGGCGAGGAAGACGAGAACGACGGTTATGGTGGTCTGGGATATGCCTTCAAGGCCTGATCCGAAGCCATTTTTGGGCATGGCTGTGAGTTATTCTCCAAAGGAATGGTAGGCCGTTTACTTCTGAAGAGGTAAACATGGGTAGATATAAACGAGAAAAAGGAGAATTGACAGGCTTTTCAACATGCACCATCCAAGTTTCCCATGTCTTAAAACCGTACAGTCTTATTATTAGTTCTTCACAAGCTTTTTGACCGCTACGTAATATAAACGGTCTGAGCACGGAGCCTGTGCCGCAGACTGTAGCGTAGCGCAGGCCTCATCGCAAACTCTCACGAATCGGAATAGAAGAGAGCGAGTCAGGTCCCGTGCCGATCTGGTACTCGACAGGGCTGATCCCATGGGATTGGGAGAGAGACAAGGTTTGCGCTAAGTGGACTGTTGTAGATCTTGGTGGACTCTGGGGTTAGTGGGGAATATGCCGTGTGAGGCTTGCATCGTCTGCTCGGTTATTGGGTGCTGAAGGATAATTGTGATGATGGAGTGGTCACTGTGGTGAGAGAGTTTTTAGCCCTGATGATCTGGTTGAGATTTATGGAAGAACTTTGCTGGGGTTTGTTATTGGTGATGTTGTAAATGGAGAGTTGTGGTGGTGTCAAATCTGTAAGACTGGGTTTAATAAAGGATATCTCGCTTACTACCGTCCTGGTACTCAACACTACAGAATATCGATTGATAACATGTCAAAGTCGAACCTCAGTCCTCAGCCAAGCTAAGAATCCTCTGCCGATCACTACCGCCAAACAGGAAGTCATACAGAGCACTTGATTCAGCCACTTCAACCCATGCTTCTTCCCCGCGATATCTTCATTGGGACCTTTGCGAGGGTCATGAAAAGGGTTCTTGCGAGACATGGCTTGAAGAAACCTTGTAGGTAATTTGAGCATCTAAATTGATGTGCAGCCTCGTGTCAATGAAGTGCATGAAGAATCTTCACGTGGAGGAGGAAAAAGCAAAGAGTCAAAGCCCTGGGTATTACGTGCAGATAACTTCTCGAAGACGGCTTTCTTATTGTTCAATTCCTCGGCCGCGATATTACTGTGATCGACAACAATGCTCTTACAGTACAAACTCATTGTTCAGGGGAACTTGACAAAACCACTCATCTCACCTGCAGCGTCCGATCCCGGAAACAGTGTCTACCGGGAATGCTCTCATCCTATTAGTCTAGTCTACCGTTACCCGTGGCTTGTCCCTTAGCGTCGTCCGCCCTCTCCTGGAAGATCTACATTCCGCTCTTTCGTTTCAGCTTCATTCCATTTATTTAGCTCACGATCGGAAAGGTTGTCCGCTTCCCAGGAACCGGTTCTGACACTATTGTTTACTAGCGAGGACGAGACGAAGATCACCGTGCTCGGTCCCTCGGTTAAGACGACGATATGCAGAGTTGATGATCTCTGTAGGAAAGAGTTAAAGCTGACATGTCAACATGTGAATACAGGTAGATTCTCGTGATGTTACTCGAGAATGACTCGTCGTGAGTTCATTTGTCTCTAGTAGTATCACCATTGTGCATGATCTGATGCCCCTGGTGTTGATCACAATGCAGATCCGGGGAAGAGCCCAAAGGAATGAGAAGCCCATGCATTTGAAGTTACTTTCTTGATAATCTTGTTCGACGTTGCATTGAGCCGGTGTGCTGGGTAAGAATGGACCTTTGTTTGGCCGAGGGGATCTGTGCGGATTGTAGAATACTCGCAGCAAAGGCTGTATCCAATGGCCAAGTGCTTTTAGACTTTGATCTCAAGTAAGAAGACCACTTACATAGACTTAGGATAACTTTTGCCAAACCCAATAGGCTCGTTGGTAGGCTTGTTTTGGACCCCTGATTAAGACCCTCGAATCTGCGACTCTGAGGACTAGGTGCATCTGGCGAAAGATCATTCGAAGCATTTAATAAGTGTATTCCTAATATGGAATTCATACCAACATACCATGTCAAGCCCCTAACTCACTTATTGTGTTTGATCATAGCATCAACAACGACCCTCTCCTCCTCTCCCTCAACCTGCACAACAACACTCCCAAGAACATGATACCCCAACTTCAAATACAACCCCCTTCCCATAGGCGTAGCCAACAAACTCAAGCTCTTCCCATCCTTATCTGCTTCTTTCTGTCCCCATTCACATATCATACTAGCTGCTCCCCTCCTTCGAAAGTCAGGATGCGTAACTACCTCCCATAAAGGAATTTGCTCTGATCCAAATTGCTTAAAGTACTTCTTTAGACCAGCGGGGAGAGCTTTGGTGTAGGCTTCCATGTGCTTCTTGTTTGCATCGCGACGTTCGTTGATGCCGTGGTCTGTGATTGTTAGAGAGTTTGAGATAGAGAGTCATACGAACCTCCTGGTATAAAGTCGCTTGTGACTTTCAAGTCCCATACTCCGTAAGAAATAGGCTGATGGATGACTCCTCCATCGTCAATCACAGGTGCTGTAACTACCAGTATGACTAGTTTATCAGGTCGTTCGAATAATTCCTCGTGCTCTATTCTTGTCCACTTCCAAAAGTCTTCTGGGTACTTATCACGGTATGGGAACCTGTAACCTGTGCCTGGGTCATCTGGTGACCCGTTTACTGCTATCCAGGTTATGTCGTCCAAGTCATCTATGGTCGCGCGGCGAAGCGTGAGAGGGGCGTCCCGGATGGGCTTTGATTGTGGGCTGATTAGACCTCCACCCATGGTGTTGAGCGTCTGAGGGGGCGAATATTGGTAGAAAATTGTTAGGCGTGTAAATTTAGACGTCAATGGTCCTAGATGATAAGTTAGAGGATATAATTCTCAGTTGAGTACAGAGAGTCCGTCTCAAGAGAGGTCAAATAGCTGACATCCAATTCCGCTACCGCAAATTTCCATCGAAATCATCAAGCCGTCATAGTTGTGACGTCTTTGCTAAGAGTTTCATCTGCGTCCATTGGACCGTGAGATGCGTATTTGAATGTGCCTCCCTTCTGCATGAGGCTGATCTCATGACGTTACCTGATAAGACCGTATCCCTAATGAAACAGAGGAAAAGGATGGTCTAAACTACTCTAAACTTAGGAAAAGATTATTTGAAGTGATAAGAGATAGCCTAAATCTTACAAGACTTTACTTATCTTATGTAATTATTTTCTAAACTCATCATAAGCCCCTATGAATTGAACAGGCTCAGATACGTATACACATGCTTCAGAGTGAATGTGGCCAGCTTCTTGTGATGCTTTGGCTTGAAGCCCTCTGGTAAGTCATCCATTTCCTCTTGCGCAGCCATAGCCTCAGCAGCGAATCCCTCTGCCGCGATATCCATGTATTCCTGACGCTCCATTTCATCCTTTCCAAACCAAACGAAGCAGCCCCCATACTTGAGGAGTAGGGTATTCAGAATGAGACGACTTGTTCGGCTGTTTCCATCGAGGAAGGGGTGGATGTTGACGAATTTATGGCAGTATTTGGCTGCTAGAGCCACAGGGTCAATCTCCCCGCTTGCCTCGGCAGCCGCGATATCAGCCTTGAGGGAGTCAGTCAAGTCTCGTACGGCCTTTGGGACCTTGGCCTGATGAGGGAAAGAGTTAAAGCCTCGCTGGACTGGGCAATCTCGATAAATACCACCGTATTCGCTGGAGGGAATACCATCCGGACTATCGATTTTATACGTCAAGAGGCGGTGCGTCTCCAAGATGATCTCTTCGGATAGATCTTTTCCCTTGATGGCGACTTCGTCCATCATATAGTACGCAGCCTTTGCATGCTGAATGATCTCTCGTCGGGTTCGGAGCACGTCCTCATGTGCGCTGGGCTTGCACTTCTCGATGAGTTCCGCTTGAATAGCCTTGTATGTTGTATCACGATCGCTGATCTCAACATCGTCTGCGCCTATATGCCCAGAAAAGATATCTCGGCAGAGCTCGTTTGTGATTTCGAGGTTGCTGCCGACCGCCTCGATCATATTTGAGCCGTAGATCATCTCGGACAGCTTCTCGTTGAAGGCTTCAGCAATCTCGGAGTCGTTCTTTGACTGCTTGAGAGCATCTGCGATGTTGTCGAGGTAGTTCTTCAGCTCGATGTCTTCTTCTTCGGGGTGGCTCTGGTCTTCAGCATCGTCTTCTGCGTCGTCCTCGTAGTGAGCATCATCTTGGGTAAGCAGCAATGTTGACTCCTTGCTCGGTGCTGAATAAATACGAATTGAACCGTTGCCTCGAAGACTCGATGAGAGCATGAGATGGATAGAGTGTCCCAGATTGGAGTCAGTCTGGGCTCGAGATGGTGGAATCTCAAGGCCTTCAAAGGCTTCAGCAAGGGTTCGTCGCTCGAGCTTAGGTGCCATGGTTGTGATTGTGTGCACGGTGCTGGTCTAAGTTGTGGGCTAGAAGTGTTATTTGCAGTTGAGATTTGCGGCTGTGAGCTTATGCTGGCAGAGAGAACCTAGTGCACGGTGCTGGGTTGTTGTTTGTTGAAGTGAGCAACGTTGCTTTCTTAGTCTTATAGGACGACTCTCGATGAGATAGAAAGAGTTGAGTTGGTGATCCACAGCCCGCGTGAGGCAATGTCAAGTCTGATGTTGTTGGAAGGAAGGAAGGAAAAGGAAGGGAGGGAAAGGGGGAAAGGGCATCCTTTTATGCCCGTATTTGAGCGTCGATGAATCACTGTCAAAGCTTTGCATCATTGTTAAGTTTAAATGCTCTAAAGGTTTATACTATAGTAAAGAGTAATGAATAGATGATTCACTGTCAAGAACAGAGATGACTCACTGTTAAAGTTTTATGTCATACTAAAAGTATAGAAGAACAAATACTTAATAGTCTATATAGGAGGGGAGGGCAATGAATGGATGCCTTGGAGCTAAAGTTTTGTATAAAATGTTCAAATATTGGTCATAATACAGGTAAATAAACCTCAATGTAGAAGATTTTATAGATGTTATCCTAAAGTCATCATAAAGTCATCCTAATATCTTCAAAGTCTTGGCTACCTTTATTGTATCGTCATCACGCTCACGCAGCAGTCTGTCTTCAATATGGCAAATGCTCTGTGCATTTCAGATAAAACTTTAGTTCATAATAACAATCCCATGTATATATTTTGTACCCAGGTATCTCGTACGTCAATCATAACTTTTAACTATCTCAAACATTTAAGCCATATCCATTGCCTTAATCTTATCCTTGGCCTTCTCGTTCTCCATAGCCTGGTCCATGACCTGGTTGGGATCCTTGTCACCAACATCCAAAACCTCAAAGTGTCCAGTCTCAGTAGCATCACCAGTTCGATAACCACTGTGAGCGCCAAACACATACCACACGTAGCCAGTGATGCAAGCAGCAGCGATGAGGAACGCGAAAACAGTCCAGTTGCCCATCGAGTACATGGGTCCTGTGCTGGAGGGGAAGAGGAAAGGCGCTGTGATACCGCCTGTGTTGGAGATGGCGATCATTCCTCCTGTTGCGAGCGCAGTGGCAGTTGAGCCTCGGACGGTGGCAGTTCGATGCTATTATCTGTCAGTATATGTAAACGGCGATGAGAGGGAGTAAACTTACAGCAACGAAAGGAAGAACAGCAGCGTTGGTACAAGCAATAATACAAACAGCAAAATATCTCGCCCCCCAATGCTTAACAACAGCAAGGAGCAAATACCCCGTCGCTACAAACGCCAAACCGCCCATGACATGCTTCGAGCGCTCCTTGGTCTTATCACTGTGCAGACAATTGCCCACAATGATGAACACAGCAAAGACGTTAGGAGGGACGGTCAGGAGCTGGGCCTTGTAGCCCTTGAAGCCGAGCGATGAGACGATGGAGGGGGCAAAGTAGCCGAATGCGTTGAGGGAGTTGGCCATGAAGAAGTAGGCGACGGCGAAGAGCCAGAAGAAGGGGTCGGAGACGGTGTCCTTGGCGACTTTGCTATCCCAGTGCTTGTCGTTCATGGAGGGGGCGTAGGGGCCGAGACGCTTGACGGCGAAGGCGCGTTCTTCGGGGGAGAGCCAAGAGACGGTTTGGGGGTCTATACCTGTTAATATCACGAGCACGGGTATTGTAGCTTGGATACTTACAGTCGGGGAGGAAGAACCACACCAAGACTCCGACAATGACAGCGGGAATACCCTCAAGCACAAAGAGCCTATCAACGTTAGATGGGTCATTAGAGGGATTGTAAGAGACTCACCATTGCCATCCAGCCAGACCAGCCTTTCCGTTGAGGAACGAAATACCCGTAGCGAGAATTCCACCAAAAGCACCCGCAACAGCAACACTCGAAGCAAAGATAGCCATTCGCGTAGCTCTCTCCTCAGGCTTGTACCAAAAGCAAAGATACATCATGATACTGCCTCTCATTAGCACACCCTCACTCACTCATACTGAATCTCACTGTTAACTCACCCAGGGAAGAAACCAGCCTCAGCCAAACCAAGCATGATTCTCACAGCCAACAATCCACCATATGTCGTGACAGCAGCAGTGCAGATGGTGACAATACCCCAAGACACCATAATTCGTGAAATCCATTTACTCGGGGAAAAGTACTTCAGAAGAATGTTACTAGGAAATTCCATGAGGACGTATGGTACGAAGAATAGAGCGACGGCGATGTTGTATTTTTGGCCGGTGAGGTTGAGTTGCGAGACGATGTTGTGCTCTGGGGAGTCATTGTTGAGAGTCTTTGCGTTTCCGAGGTTGACACGATCGAGGTAGTCTAATCTGTCAGTGATGGATGACTTGGTAAGGTTATGGGAGACATACTGAGGAGATATGTTATGCAGACCCAAGGCATGATTCGAAGATCTTGTTTCCTCACGATTCTCTTCTCCATCTCTTTGTCGTTGAGATCAACCGTCTCTAGAGCAGGGACGTCTAGAGACGGCTTTGGCGAGAGAAACTTTTCCCAGTTGAAGAACATGATGGGCAATGTCTACTTAGGTCTGCGGAACTAATAAACTCGCTTGACTCCAAACTCCCATACTTGCGAAGGGGCAGACAGCTATACTTAAGTACAGACCAGTGCCTTATCTACCGGATGATCTCTTACCATGATAGCGAACAATAAATTAACTTTAACAACTTCAGAGCGATAACGGTACTCGTCGCCCTATCTACTCTACCCCAGATTTTCGCTTATACTATTTACACAGCGTTACGTTGCTATTGTACGATGGAATAGGAAGGGAGCGGCATAAACTCCACTGTAGATAGGGCAGGCCGCCGGCCAAGAGGGCCCCGGCGGGTATCACGATGCCGGTTTGGGAAATACTGCCCCGGGCATGGCAGGTTTTTTTACGTATTTCGTTTCGTTTTCTTTATTCATTCGGTGAAAGGCCGAATGAATATGGGCCAGGCTTTTGAACATCGCGGGGAAGATTTGTTCACGGGACTTGGACTTACATTTCCTTTGGAAATGGGTCATGAGACTGTTTACAAGTTGCCTGCTTATGTATGGTTCGTATACTATCATTATGGTGTAGGCAGAGGCGAGGACATGGGATTTGGCGGAAATGCTGTTTTCCGATATCGATTCGGAGATGCCGAGCGGCCGATTTCGGGACGGGCGCCGGGCGATGGTGCGGGTTTTTTTTATTCTCCTGCCGTTCGATTATTCCACATTTTATAGTATGGTTTCGGGACTATATAGCGAGGGAGATAAGAATGCGAGATAAGAGTTGACATTGGTTTCTGAATAATAGGCAATGCATTCTCGGCACTCTTTAGACCGATGGTGATGGTTCTAGTGAAATGGCTAGAAGGCTCATAGTTCCACGGCATCAGAATGCCGATATTATAAGACCAATGCTAGTTACCAATACCATTCAAAGTGTCTTGTGTCACCACTGAACTTGTAGTCGACATGAGGTCTCATCGGACCTTGGTATCATTGGGCACACCGCATAATCCTGCTATCCTACCTTGCTTACGACTCGCACGTCAATGACTCGTTACTCACTGAATCTCGTATCTCCCAAGAAACTCAATTGACAAGCTAGACAGGGAACAAGCACAGATGTGAGATTCTTCACTGATTGTAACCTTAACTCATCGGCCTATCATACATCACCACCAGAAGTATTTTCACTCTGAATATGGACATCTGCATATGTGAAGACAACCAACAAGGGTGCGTGTCAACGAACACCTCACAAAGTTGGGGGCGCATCTCATGCAGTGTGATTCACGGCCGAGATAATCACACAATGGAGACTCTGAAGGAAAACCAGATGTGGTCGACCAACTAGGTGCAGAACCTCACATCGAATAAAGCCCAGCAAAGAACCATGGTATTCTTAACATCGCCAACCACTCAACATACACTAAACAGCATCTACATCGCTTTCAAGAACCTAATCCCGCTCCTTCGACCCAACAGTCGATCTCGAACTCGAATTCCTCAAAACCTTTCCCCCCTCAGGTCCAGAATCAGGCGTATCCGTCACACTACTCTCCCTCGCCAACGGCGACGGAAAATCCGGCGTAACAGACCTCGAATCTGTCCCAGGCCTCTTGGGCTTCGAACTCGTAGACAACTTCTTGCGCCGCGCTGACATAGATCCGCTGCTGGGCCGTCTACTAACAGAGTTCTCCTCCTCAACGATAGGCGTAGGCGTTCGTGTTGAGCTTGTGGATGCGCGGCGCACACTGCTTCCGCGACGTCGCCGTTCGCGCTCAACGGCGATGGGGCGCGGTGGTGTCTTCTCCGGCTCGTGGCGTCGCGGCTGGCGGCCGGGGAGCCACCATAGCCAGCCGTATTGCTGCTTGACGAGTTGGTTATCGCGCTCTTTGACTTTTTGCCGCAGCAGGGCTCGGCGCTCGTTTTCTTTCTCCCAGTACTCTGTCCTGTATAGCTCCCAGTTCTCGCGGAACGTAGCAGAGAAGGGCTTCGCTAGGAGGAGCAGCTTGACGTAGTCGCCGCCTGGCGCTAGATCCTCCTCGTGACCGCCCTTCTCCTCATCTTCGTGGGGCAGTATCAGCGTCGGGTGTGTGTCGCTCGTGATCTGGAGCTCCTTCTCCACCTCTCGTAAGAGACTCGGCTCGACGTATCGGTACGATGAACTAGCCGTGTGTGAAAAGAGTCCGTACGTCAAGAAGAATCCAATCGTCGAGAGTGCTTCGGCCCACCACGTCCGTCGTATTATGATCAGCTTGCAGTTGAAGCCCCGTAGTCCTCTATTCGAAATAACAAACCATCGTCTCGGCCAGCGAATTCCACGCTCCCAGATCCCAGTCGCCCAGACGAGTATCGCAGTGATGATACCGCCCATGAAGCAAACCTTCTCTGCGCCCTCAACAGCCCAGTAGATAGAACCACCTACACCACGACCGTCTTCACGAGGTGCGAGAAAGAGAGCATATCCAAAACCAGCGATCCACAGCGACAGCAGCGTGAGGAAGAAAGTATGATGTCGCTTCCGAGCTCGTAGTTCGAGGAATTGCGCGCGCAGCGAAGCTTCGAGGATCAACAGGTTCAGATAGATCATGGACGGTGAACTCGGCGTGTGATGCAGCGGATCGCCCTGTTTAGCGGTGGTGGGGAGGATGGGACTCGCGCCGGCGACATCTTTGGCTCCTTGCGTAGGAGCTGATGCGCCTTTGACGATGGAATCGACATCGTCGGACATTTTTGGTCTGGAGGCTGAGGGGCAGCCCGGGTCAAAGAGAGCTCGATGCCATGCAACTGGAAGAGGGATAGAGAAATCGTCAGGTGGTCGAAGGGAGAGAGCGGGAAGCCGAGCTGTGATTTGTTGGACGAGTCAGTTGGGAAATTTGTTGGTGTTTTTGTTGATCAACGTGGGCGAGTCGTGTGATTCTTTTGGTGCTTTGCTTTGTTTTAATTAGTTCACTATTTTCCTGGGGAGAAGATGGTTCGGTTTCTTTGACCCGCTTCCATCGTCATCACAAGCCAAAAGAGAGAGATCCATCTCAAGGCTTTGGCCTTTGGCTCGGTAAATGGCTTAGAATGGGTACCAAGTACCGCCAATTGTAGTGGATTGCCCCAACACGTTGGGGAACCACAACGGGTACTGAGTACATGATAAACCGATATATTCCGTTTTTCCCATGACAAGATATTCTATCATTATTACAGAGTCAATTTAAATCTCTTCTCTTTTCTCTCTCTCTCTACGTACTCAGCCTCTGTCGCTTACCCAAACAAGTAAACAATCAAAGTCCAATTCCTCCGCAATCTTACTTTGCGGACTTGTCCACGGCCCGGAGCTTGTTTCAAACCCCGACTTTTTCGCACCTTAACTCCGGCCGCTGTGTGCCTGTTGCGTCACGAAAACGAGGCGTCATCCATTAATTTCCAGAGTGTTTTTTTTTTTACTCAGTGTCGCTATAGTGGTAGAAGAGGTCGAGGTTAAACACATATTAACCTCGCCCTCCCCCCCAGGCAAGGAATGCTTAGACTTCAACCTTCTTCTGCGGTACTTCCTATATCGCGACTTTCTTCTTCAATCACCGCTTTTAATACCACTACACCTACACGCAGTATGAGTACCGACGGTACCGTTCGTCCGCCTCATGGTGGCAGAGTTGCCGATGCGCCGGAGGAGATCAAGCAGCAGGCTGAGTTGAAGCCCTCGCATGCGTTTTTGTTTCCGCTTGGTTACAAAGATGCTGCGTATCAATGGGTATGTAACCAGAAATAATTGAGGAGTAGGAATTAATAATTTGTAGTGGACGAGTCTGGCACCGCAAGCTGTTGAGCGCAATTTGTTGAGCCTTATGCCGCACCTTAGGGAGGCAAACGACAGTATTACAAACATCGATACTCCCGAACGACCTGACCCTTACGGTACACGAGTATGGCGACGAACAATGGTCCATCTCTCCGGAAAGAACCGAGCTTTGAACGAAGTAACCGTCGAGCGAGTCGGAGAAAAGGAGGAGGATGCTCTCGTCATGATCCACGGATACGGCGCTGGTCTCGGTTTCTTCTACAAGAACTTTGAGCCTATTTCCCGCATGAAGGGACTCAAGCTTTATGCGCTGGACATGCTCGGCTGTGGAAACTCGTCACGACCGGCTTTCAAGATCCATGCCAAGAAGAAGGAGGATCAAGTCATGGAAGCCGAGGGTTGGTTCGTCGATGCTCTAGAAGAATGGCGAAAGGCCAGAAAGCTCGAACAGTTCACACTGCTTGGCCACTCGCTCGGTGGTTACCTCGCAGTTTCATACGCCATCAAATATCCCGGCCGCCTTAAAAAGCTCATCCTCGCTTCTCCAGTCGGTATCCCATCTGATCCCTACGCCGTCAACGCCTCGATGCCCGAACCGACTACATCAACGATCCAAAACGAAATCACGCAAGATCAGCAAAGCACGACCGACCAAAACGGTACTCTCAAAAAGCACAAACCTGCTTCAAACGTCCTACGACGACCTCTGCCAGGCTGGTTTGTCTGGCTCTGGGATCAGAACATTTCTCCCTTCAGCATCGTCCGAATGAGCGGCCCTCTCGGTCCACGATTCGTCTCAGGCTGGAGTTTCCGACGCTTCAACCATCTCCCACCAGCTGAATCACAAGCTCTCCACGATTACTCCTTCTCAATCTTCAAGCAAAAGGGCAGTGGTGAATATGCCCTAGCCTACATCCTCGCACCAGGCGCATACGCTCGTCGTCCCGTTATCGATCGCATCCAAGAAGTCGGCCGTCAAACCATCACAAAGCCTGACGGAACTACAGTCAAAGAAACGGGTATACCAGTAGTGTTCATGTACGGAGAAAACGACTGGATGGACGTCGCAGGCGGTCTAGCATCAGAAGAGAAACTCAAAGAAACAAGACATAAAGCCCTCGAAAACGCTACAGAAGAAGAAAAGAAGCGAGAAAACGGCAGTGCAAAGGTTCTCCTCGTTCCCAAGGCCGGCCACCATCTCTACCTCGACAACCCCGAAGTCTTCAACGACATGATTCGCAAAGAACTCGAAGACACACGAAAATCCGAGCAAAGGAAGCAATAGTGTTAAATTTACACGTTTGGGTTTGGCTGGTATGAGTGATGAAGGAATGAACACGTCGGCGCTGTTGGCATACGCGGTATTTTCTGCGCGGTGCGGGATTTCAGATGGTTCACGACATACAGACATTGGAAAAAAGGCGTTTTTCTTGTTACTGGACTTTTTTTGTTTTTGACGAGCTTGCGTGTTAGACTTGCGTATACCTATTTTATCCCCTGCTTGGCATGGCGCGTTAAGAGTAGACTGTACAACATTGATATTTCATTCATTATTTCTAGAACAGATGTATCTCATATCTGGTTGCTGAGCTCTCAACATTGTTGACATATGGCTGAAACGATCTAGACTGCTCGAATTGCATTATATATGAAACCTCGTGAGTGATACACGTTTCGCCTAGGTTAATGATGGTAGTAATTATGTTTGAGATGCCACAAACTGTGTTACGATAGTATAGATAATAGTATTGTAGCTAATCGTTCCTCAAGTCTAAGGCTAAGAATGAAAAGGAATTGTATCCTAGCTCCCTCGCTTGTTTCCTATTGAAGCGGCCACAATGCCCCTCCGGCCAGGGTATTCGTCAAATCTCCTCCGACTCTTTATTCTTATGAAAATGCATCTTGCCTGCAAGGTGCGCGTGCAGATGATAGACACCAATCTTCCCACCAGGACGCCACGCAGTGAAAAGGCGAAAAAGAGTAAAAACGAAGAAAAGTAAAGAAACTGTCGTATCATCATCGTGCCTCCGTCTCCTCCTCTTGTCTTGCTTTACAAGTTGATCAAGTCCACCTCCGAAAAGTCTGGTGGAGCTCTGCCGTAAACGACACGAATCTTGCTGTCGAGCGCTGTGCCCTCGTTGCTGATCCAAATGTGTTCACTGTATGCCTGTGTTCGACGGATCTCGTCGTCGCTGATGCCAAGGTCGTCGCGAGGAATCCAGACTGTTGGTCGACGTGCTCGAAGGGCCTCATGCTGGAAAGCGTGTCTAACGAGTGCGTCTCTTTCATCTGGCGTGAGGTCCTCGATTTCGTCGTGTATGCCACCAAATAGTGCTTCTCCTATGGCGCGCTGAGCTTCAATATCCTTCTGGCGGTGCTCTTTCCTGTACTGTGATGCTCTCTTGTTCTTATCCTTTGCCTTGTTGACCGCAGCAAACTTGCGAAGCTGTTGACCACCACCCTTTGCCCATGTTCCGACCTTATTCATCGGGCGTCGCACTGAACCAAACCGGCGCATCTCAATAGAGTTGCCGTTCTCAGATCCGTGAGTCTTCTCATAACCATTTGTTTCTTCAGCGTCTTCTTGTAGGTCATCGTCATCGAGAAGACCGAGGCGCTGGTCCTGGGCCCTCTGGAATGCCTGGTCACGTAACACTGCCTCATCTTCAAACGTGATCGGGAGGTAGCGAAAGAGTGGTCCAAAGGAGTAGTTCAGCAACACTTGGTAGAGAACAGTGAGGATAAGAACAACGATCATGATAATGCCATGAGTTGTACAAGTATTCTTACCATTCTCATCCTCAGTGATGAAGAACAAACCTGCCATGCAGAGTTCCATGAAGTAGATTCCGGTAAAGGTTTGGTTAATTGCTCTGGGGTACAAAATACCACCAGTATCATGCTCGAATCGAGTGACGTAGAGCATGGCGTATCGCTGAGCCATCCATAACAATGCGAAAGTGATAATTGCGAATATAGAAATGAGTGGCGCGATGACACAGTATACCAGTCCGATGCAGGCAAAGTTGGTGTAAATGGGGAAGAAACGTCCCCAATTAACCTGGTTAAGCTTGGTGTTTCGAGACCACTTATTACGAGCGGTACTGTCAAACATTTTGGCAATAACATACCACATGAGCAGTGCTCCAAGTTGGAGGAGAGTAGCAGAGCTTGTGGACATCGCCTGCAGAATCATGTAGGAGAAGAAGTAGTTGGCGGCGGTGGGAAGGTTGTTTGCCAGTAGATCAAGAACAGCTCCAACGGTCTGCAATTGCTTGACGTTCTCCACAATAGCATCAATAGATGCCGCGAAGAACGACGCAATGGAGACAATGAGGAAAACTTGAATAAAGAGGAAAACGAAATAGTATCGCTGCACAAACTCGGCCTTCTGGGATCCCGTTTTCGCTCCTTTAAAGTCGGCAAAGAAGCCCAGAATGATTGGAACCAAAAATAACAGCAAACCAAGCATAACAGCTGGCAAGACACCAGCAATTGCTTTGGCTGCATTGTGAAGCGCCTCGTTGTCTTTGAGGAAGCTTAGCCACTTGTTGTTGCGAATCAAGTTATCAAGCTGACTCAGAGCAGCTGTCCAAGCAACAGGAATAGCCCATAAGATAACCATAGTAACAATTGCAAGAAAGACAATACCGCCCCGTAACCATTCCTGCCACCAAGAGAATGCCATGTTGTCCCAGATAACATCTCTAGGGGCAATTTCATTCATTCTCGGGGTCATGTGCTTGGGAAGATGGTGAATGACACTCTGGCAGGCCATGTGAGCTGCGACTTGGTGGTTGAACTGGATGAATGCTGAGTTCATCAGAGGGAAGCGCTCGGGGTGTGATTGATCTTCTTCGATTTCCAGGTTCAGGCGGGCCAGCTGCTCGCGGCACCAATAGATTGTATCGACCTTCTTAGTGACGAAAACAACTCCAAAGAGCCACGACTGTCCGAACAGAGGAAGATGGTGCGTTGGGCGATCTTTCTTCTTAAGATATTTCTCCCATTCCGCAGGCTCGGCGTCCTCTTTGTAGTCAGGGTTGTAGGCAATCTCATATTCGACAGTCTCCTCGAATTCTGGCTTGACGAACGGAAGAGCATATTTAATCCTCTGCCACAAAGGTTTGCTCTCGTTGGTCTTTTGGTCTCTGTAAGCCTGAGATACGTCTCCCTGGGGAACAGGAGAAGTGTAAGCACCAGGGGGAGGCTTCCAGAATTCCCACCACTTTGACTCCCCTCGAATATAGATCTCATCGATGTTGTCAATCTTGCGAACAGTGTTGCCTTGATCACCAAAGTGTTCGCGTGCTGGCTTATTAATCGCAGAGGTGCTCTCAGCTGAATACCTAGTGCTGTTTCGCGACTGATTGTTCTGCACGCGGAGGGTGTCTGAGGGCGAGTTAAGCTCCTCTTCATCTACCGAGGCCTGATTGCGGTGTCTGTCAGAATTGCGGGATGGAATTCGATTCTCGTTAGTTTGCGATATGCCCATGAAACCATTGGTTGTCTCCAGAGTCTCATCAACATTGTTGCCAGTCTTAGAAACAACACCCATAATGCCATGGCCGACTTTAGAAAGAGGATCACCCAAAAGAGGCACTTTGAAGCCCCTTGACTTGGTCTTCTCATCGTGCTCGTGCTTGTGTTCCTCATTGAGATACGTCTCATATTGTGACTCACGAACACCAGCATCAATATCATGAGGAACATCATGCTTGTCACCAGCAGTCTGTCCTCCGGCACTGTTCGCCATTCTTTGAGCTTCGGCATCTACCTCTGCCTGTCGTTCGGCTCTTTCTTGCTTACTAAGCGCCTTGAGCTTCTTCTCTTTTCGCTCCTTCTTTTCTGCAGCTTTTGCCTGCTTGAGCTGAGCCTTCTTCGCAGCTTTGATGAGGTCGGTTTCTGCTGACTCAAGCATGGCGTGGATAGCATTTCGTTCTTTGACTTTGTCAAGCAGAGGCGATAGGTCTCGGTTGATCCAAACATTTCGTATGCCACCGGGGAAAACATCGAAGAGACCCCTCAGAGCATCCTCGCTGAGCCATTTGGCAGGAATTGAGTTCACTAGGACGGTAGTAGCCGAAGCACGAAGGCGGTGCTCTGCACTTGTAAGGTAATCTTGTCGAACCTTGATGTAGACCCTGAGCTCAACGAAAAATACCCAGCACACCCATATAACCACGAGAATTCCCATCAGTAAGTGAGCAGCATATCTGCTTGTATTTTTTGGGCTGACATTTCCAAATGCAAGAGTGTCCAGACCAGTGGGCTTATTTCCGGCTTCTCTGCGCTCCGTCTCGTTGACGTTGACTTTTTGTCCGATGCCGCCCACAAAGTTGATAGGAATCAAGATCGGCATAACAATGCAGCAGATGGGAAGAAATATGATGAGTAGCGTCTTCAAATAGCGGAGAAAGAAATAGGCATCAAGACCACACTTGTTGATCACTTCACGGTCGTCGTAGTGCCATAATGTCTTGAGCATACGAGCGATACTCCTGGGCGGTGATTCGGTTCGCTCACGTTCGGGTACGAGGTAGGTTTTTGGTTTACTGCGAGCTGATTAGAGGCAGAGCTTCTTGAAGCATGGATGAGGTGCGACGTACAAGATGCGGGCCAGTTTGTTGCGGAGGAGAAGAAAGGCCACAAGCTGAACAGTGAAAATAACAACGGCGACTACCAACGCAGTGAGGAAAGTGACGATTCCAATACCCCGATCGGTGTCGGCAGCGCTGGTCGTCTCGGGGGTGGTGCCAAAAAGGCCACCCGACGATCCACCCGTGGTTTTTGTAGGCTCATCGGAGGCGGTTTCGGATGCACTCAGGGTTTCAGAAGCGGAGATAGCTGAGGAGATCAGCGAGCTCACGATAGAGCTGGTGACTGAAGCTGCTGTCCCTGTGGCGGAATCTGTCGCCGACCCTGAAGCGTCGGAATTTGTTGACGACATTTTCGGATTGAGCTGGCCGACAAGGTTGGAACTCGTATACGAGGAGAGGGAAGAGGAGCGGTGCCCCAAAGGGGGAGCAGACGAAAAAGACTTATTCTCAAAGGATAACGTAGGATGATTGTGAAGAATTAGAAACGTGTTGATTGAAACAGCATCGTCGGTAGCGCCGAGACAAATACTCCTATAAGCAAACTTGTTAAGAAAAGGTCTTGGAGGAGGAGAAATTCCAGGGAAAGATTGTATCAAAAAAGAAGGTTTCCATGGTTCCAAGATATGCCATCCAGTGTTTGGCCAACCGCCCTCCGTCGCGTCATGGCAGGACCCCCCCTGTCCTCAGAGGCAACCGTCCATACCAATCTGGGAACCTGTAGGTGTTTGATTGGACACACGATAAGGGTAGTCAGGCGTACAGGGGCATTTACTGGATCACTCCGCTGAGCGGGTACTTAGCCGACGGGACAAAGCCCCCCGCTGGGGGGTTTTAGGTACGAAAACTGGATAATCCTAGCATCATCAAGAACACTGCAGATTGGACAACTCCAGGCCAATGACATCAGTGGCTTAGCGACTGCTGGTGAAACAATCCCCTGTGTCTGGAGTTGAAGGGCGTCTAGAGGTTTATTGGCTATGAGCAGAGTTCGTGAACGTTATCTGTTAAACGCGGGAGAGGGAAATGCTTAGAATAGAAATGTAGAGGCGCGCGCTACAGACCAACAAAGGATATATGAACTATAATGTCCAGGCCTTGGCTCTTCTCTTTGTTGGTCGCTGTAAACCATTCAGAGTCAGTACCGTTCGCTTGGGTCAGCGGTTATGCGATGCATTAAGTGAGATCTGAGCTGCCAAGTTGGTACGTACAGTTCATGTTGCAATCTAAAAATGAAGTGCTACCCTGCACCAAAAGCAAGAATCAGAATCATCTACAAGGAATCTACCAAACTCTTGGAAGACTACACAAAATTCATTAAACAATACGCAGATAACGTCATAATTTAATATGCTTAAATTAAGACAGTTGGCGGAGGCAAGTGTTAATTGTTGATGGGGCCCTCATTCCGCGTATTCCGCTCTGCCCAATTTCGCTTCGAATCGTCTCCTGAGATAATGAACCGTAGTCTTGTAACCACAGCGAATACGACTGGTCTTGGTACAAGTATGCTGTTCGTGCTATACTACAATCGTCATTGAGCTTGTTCTCCTTTTTGGAGAAGCCATTGTCTCTGAGACAAAGGTTGGCCATGAACGACACAAGGTGATCTTCGATCTCCAAATAGGTAGAGGGAGGCAACAAGCTCCATTATAGCATCCTGTTCATCTATCCGATGAACTGTCTCACTGAACAAGATAGACTCATCATGGACATCTTCTATGAGAGTATTGGAAGGTGAGCAACACATGGACTATAAAACATCTACAAGTTCCGTTGTCCGAGCCACAAGTCTGCACTGAAACGCACCTTTCACTTCGGCAATACCACCAGTTTTCTTTGGTGACATACATCCTACTAGGTAAGTCACTATCAGAACCAGTACCAGGAGCCACACGGTCAACACCGCCGAGATGCCTATCACCGAAACCTTCTTCCCGGCATTTTTGCAAGCCTGTGACGATTACCCTCACGATATTCTGGATATCCAACTCACCTGCGGGATCTGCCACGAACAGATGACATTCAAAGATGAAGATGATCCTCATCTCCGTGCATTTGTCCTACCTTGCATGCACATCTACTGTAACGGATGCGTAGACGCAATGGTAGCTCACTGCACGAACGATGAGAAGTCACATTATGTTTGTCCGACATGCCGTGCATGTCTGCATTGTGAGGATTGCCCGGCACCCTCCAAGAAGGGCACTCTTATTCAAATGGATGGTGAGAATTCAATTGCTCTCATAGAAGACATCCTCAAGCTGTGGCATAAACGGGGCCACTGCTTCAATTGTGATGTGGGCATGTTGTCATCCTGGCTGCACGTACTGGCGAAGATATGGCAGGACTCCACTGAATTGATTGACAATGGACAGGTCCTAAGAATGTCGATCGAATATGAAGGTAAGACATGGGGTGATCCCTCACAATATCTCGACTGCAAGCTTGTTGAACAACAGCCGCTACCTATACATCTTGAGGTACCCGTCAAGATCATTGAAAGGGGCCTGCTAAAGGCGCATGGCATTGCGGTGCCCGCTGGCTCAACGGCTTTCAAATATGAGCTTCGTATCTATGAGCCGAGAAACAAAAAGCATGAGGTTCTTGTGTGGGAGAGACACCATTTCGAACAGACGGAGCAGGACATGCGAGACCATTGGGCAGGCAACCGTAAGCTTATGCTTTTGGGCCTTGCTTTCGATCTGCGCGATGTATGGTCCGATGAAAATGTTCGAAGAAAGATTTACGAGCGAGCAGATCGTGAATCAAAGAGCATATTTCAGAGAATAGAGGACAATGAAGTTGAAGAGGTGGATGTTGAAGATGGAGATGATGAAGATGAATTGCCAGATGTGTACATAGTAGATTGAAGACAAGGCAGGTAAGATAGTCAAGGTAAGGAGAGCGTAGTAGGTGAATTGCATCGCTTCATACAGATATCCAGTAATGGATCAAGGAATAAACTGCTGTACTCATTGTTATGTTTCCATGGTGACCGTATGATAACCAGATGACTCGGTTGCCTTACCGTTAAAGTCTATGATATTATTTATATAGGACCTTTCGAACTTTGACTTGTGTATGTACAAGGCCTATAGAGATGATATATGAAAGGTGTAGTCTGGAGTTGTCTCTAATTCTTCCTGACCGTCTTGTCGTCTTGTCGTCTTGTAAATGGGGTTGTTTATCAGTACCCTACAGTAACTAAGAGCCTCCCTTTTTACATTTAACAAGTTCTAGTGCCTCCTATATCATGAATATAGTATGAACTACTCCTATAACTTTATCATCGGTAATAAGTATCTTCTCCGGTATCTATGAACGAAAATATCGGCTCTGCTTCATAGCAGGATAACGAACTTTGCTGAAGGATAGGACAAACGTATCCCAGTGACATTAATGGAAGAACTCGCACAGTACAACTGGAAAGTTGAGGATCATGCTATCAAAGAACATAGATAGCTGCTGTATGTTCCATCAACAAGCCCATTGTGCAAGGCTCCGTCTAGTTATGTGCTAACAAAGGCCCTGTAAGATCAACAGATGAAGAGCCGTTCATGTATCCTAAACCTGAAAACTCCAGCCGCACAATGACCATGTTCAGTTACAGCGATATATCATAAGCCATGATTAAAAAGCTATATAAAACTAACTCACTTCTCGATATTCTGTCGCAAGGAACTTCTTCCACCCATCCATCAACCATCAGCACTACTATCAAACCATGTCAACTAACAGTGACCAGCCTCTCGAAATGTCTTCTAGCAAAGATCCTATCACCGCAGCCTACTATCCAGAGCTTTTAAAGATCATCAACAATGATCCCACAGCTATCGAGCGCCTGGAGATCGAATGTGGCATGTGTCAAGACAAGATGAGCAACCCAGAGGACAAGACTTGCAGCGCTATCATTTTCCCCTGCGGTCATATGTTCTGTCCACCTTGTGTCAAAGAGTACAGAGAGTTCAACCGAGCCAATGGCATCCCTTACAGATGTCCTGTCTGTCGCTTTGAGCTTAAAGGCAGAGTATGTGGGTGTCCGGACAAAGAGACGCTATTCGATCCCACTCAGCATCAAGACGAGGGCCTTTTGGATAAACTGAAGGATGAACTCTCCAAAGAAAAGGGTGCCTGCGCCTTCTGCCAATTGTCTATGTTGGTCCATGGATTGAGAAGTATCGCTCTCCACATACATGATCCCGCACCGTTGATCAAAGACGGACATATGTTGCGAGTCAGGGCTGTGAAACGTGACGACTGGGATGTTCGAATCGAATCTGACAACAGTGAAGAGATCAAACTGTTGCAAATATCGCCAGAGCTCATGGAATTGTTTAGAATTGCGGGAGACAGCCTCGCCGAGGCATGGGACGGGCCTCGTGCTCCAGGAGATGACACATCCCCCTTTGACTTTCAACTTGCTCTTTGCAAGTCCTATCCCGAGGACCACGATCTCTTGCGACATCGAAGAGGCCAGCTGGAGTATTTCAGCATTGCGAAGTGGCACAAATGTGACATCGCTCGTTCTGGTAGACTTGCCCATGCCCGTAGGGAGGCACTCGAGCTAGCCGAGGCGTTCACCGGTGTTGAGGCTTTCAAGAAGTATAGGATAGATACCGCACGCAAAGACTGGGTGATGGGAATCGTTTTTGATAATATAGATCTTGAAGCGGAGGAGATGCACTTGGCATTTCAAAGGTTTAGGGTCGAGCATCCTAGACTCTACGGCTTGGCTGGTCTCCCACTTGTTGGTGGGGTTTTGCTTCGTGGCTACCGATTCGGTTCTGATATTGCTAGGCTCGTTCGGAGGGGTAGGGAAGATGCGGAGGGAAGGGTTGAGGAATAGAAGCTTGCCAAGTGAGCATAAAGACGATATCTCGTCTCCTGTTTCTGGGGACAGTTGAGGTGAGTGACATTGAGGGTACTGGGGGCATTTGAGAATTGATGGCGTTCTTTGTTATTGAGACATTTAGATATACACACGGGGGTAAATTGACTTGCTAGGTAGGCACAAAGAAACATGGCTTTTGAAATATTTGAACACAAGTGACTGTATATTTTATCTCACTCTATGATAGAAAGAACAACAAATCAAGGTAGACACGGCACAGCCTTGGTACTCCTTATCACAAGAAAGCGATGTCTCTGAGCAGGGTGAAGAAAGTAAACCTACGCCTTCAGTCTTATTTACTAGCCCAATTTCGAGGGTCTCGCTAACAAATACATTTAGCATCACCTTCCAGTGTCCTGAGTTTACTTACTCCATGAAGATAGTCTCAGCTACATGACTAGTTACTTGTAAAGACACACGGGAAAACACTCTTACATCGGAACATACAGTTCCTGAATGCATGTTTTTATTCAAGGTACCTAGTTACATAGCTACCGATGTCTACGGATCTATTTGTCCGGCACATAGTCAAGATATTCCTCTTGAGGGGTATCATCGTCTAAAGTCCGGTCATCCTGTACCTGTGCCAGGAACCAAAACCTTCCCGAATCACACGCTCTCTTCGTCTCGAAAAGCCTCTTTCCTTACATGTCCCTCAGTTGTCATCTTGGGGAGCAGTCTCTTGCTCTGCAGGGTGCTCTTCCACCTGTGACAGAAGCTCAGGCTTGAAGTGAAGCACCCGAATCTTCATGGAGCCGAAGTCCGCTTCCAACCAAACCTGGTTTCGTCGCTGCGATCGGACCGCGTAGCCGACAATCTCGCTGATCATGTTCTTGATCGAGGTAGGGGCTTCGATTTCGAGAACGGGTCCAATTACCCCCCGGGAGAAGTACTCATCAGTGTTGTAGAGCGTGATGCCGATACCCAGGTACTCGCCCTTGAGCTCCTCTGGAATATCTGGGCTGTTGCGCAGTTCCCGTTCGAAGAGTCGCTGCAAACCCAGGATGCCACAGGGGCCGCATCCTCGTGGCATACCGCCACCTTGGGTCAGAATGGGAGGTAGCTTGTCCCTGTTCGCTGGAATCAAGGGCAGAGGCATGCCGGTGTGAGCATGGCCGCAGTCGTGCATGAGTTCCGTGCGGCAGATGGGGCAGCGGGAATCACCTGTGTCATAGTATGCGAGCAGGCATCTAGCGCACAGAATGTGACCGCAGGGGAGGACACGAGGACGACGCGGAGTCTGAATTTCATCATCGCTTGGGCCTCGGTAGTGGAATGAATCTCTGCAGACGACACACTCTAGGCCGAGAGTTTCCAGATTGGCGATCCCGTTGTCCTCGGCGAAGGCCTTGAGATTCGGCCAGAAGTGCTCCTGGTTAGGCATGGTGCTTGGGCTTTGGGGTCAACGGTAAGTGCTGGGATATGGGAGTTCTTTCGGGAAGTATTCTGAAATAAGTCGACAGTTGTTTGTGGCCTTGAGTAGAATTTATTCTGGTTGGTATGTTAGCCAGGTATGAAAATGATGGGAATAGGTGAAAGAGGTATGCAGTTGAAAGTCGAGTTTACCTTGAAGGACTGCAGACTTGGTGAATGTCCAAGGCTGTCGAGCAAGTAACTTCGAAGTTGTTGTAAGAAGAGAGAAAAGAAAGAGTTGAAGATGTCTCGGACTTGTTGTGATAAAGGAACGGAACAGAAGTCGAGCTTGAACATGCTCTCAACCAGGGTGATGCCTTCGTTCCTACCACTGCCACTAGAACTGTGACTGCCACTGACAGGACCGAAGTTCAGACGAAAGACACACAGTCGCTGGCACTGACTTTTGGCACAGGTAATGGCGAAAAGAGTTCACTTGGTCCGCCTACTGAGCTTGGGATCCAGGTCGAGGACTATTATCACTGCATAGTGGTAGAAGATCATGATGGTTTCATAAGTGTCGAAATAATATATAGTATAAAGTGACCTGTGATCACTTTACAAAGGATACAAAGGCTCCCTGTAGATGCATTTGTTAGCACTCGACTACAGATGGAATATTATATATAAAGAGATGAAGACGGAAAGCCAAGGCTGTACTAGAAGAAATCCAAGAGAGGGCTTTAGGCTCTTATTTATATCTCAATAGGTACACGTAATCAGAAGGTAACTGGCAGAAGAGCAAATGCAAACTAAGGGAGATAGACAGAAGTCGACAATCTTTACCAAACTTCAAACCAGAGCCAGATATCCCCCTCCAACAACAAGTCTGAGCCAAACTGATGCTGCTTGTTCCTACGAGCCATGACAAATCTTTAGCATTTACTTCTGAGATCTCAGGCCAAGGACTTTACCAGGGCGCCAGCATGGCAGCAGTTGTTCCAGAGATTCTTACTGCTTTCATGCTTGTTCAAGCGTCGTTTGTATCGAGAAACAAAGGCTCTGAAGGCTATTGTAGGGCAGATTCCGGGACAGTTTTGCACCTGTTGGGGAGGAAGGTCTCGCTACCGTAGGCCGGAGATATAGCACAACATCCTTGGACTATTCGTGGGGTAGATTATGGAGGGTATCCTCGGCCCGTCCACAGTGTCTTCGATGGCACATTCGTCCTACTAGTCAGAAATATAACATCCGAGCGTGGGCGAGGTGATATCCGTATCTGGTTCATTTGAGGGTACATGGCCCGTGAAAGTAGTGCCATGAAATGGATGAACACAATCCTGCAGGCTGTGTAACAGATCTCATTGTTGGTCTAGAGGCGGCATCTAGCATGCTCCCTGAAGTAAGAAGCCCAAAATATATGCAAATAGGGGATGCTCACGCCCCTGTGAGTATCTTCCTTATCGTTCCGTATATGGTGCTCAAATGATGCACCGTGATGGATGCCACATTCTAGCGCAAGATCTCAAATATCATTCCTTGTTACAGTTCAGGCTTCCACTTTATAAGTCACGAGACAACATGCTGCTCAAAACCTACCTTGATAAGATAAGAAGACGTCAATGTAGTGTGAGGTTGTATGGATATCGGAACGAGTGCAAGGGAAAATGGATGATAAACCGTAACTGTGGCAAGGACGAAGTAGTGTTTGACATGAACAAGGGACAGTACCTCGAGATTAGTGTACAGGTGCAGAAAAAGAGTCTTGACTGGCATCCTACCACATAATTCGATCACTTCGCTGCCAGTGTCGTCCATGTCTCCTCATTTCAGTGCCGCTGTTCCCAAGATTTGTCCACATTGGGTATGATCACTCATAATTAGGCTATGAACAATATAATAAGAGGTAAAGAACTATGTTTCAGTATGAGCTCTTTACTATTGGCTTGATTGGCGTTCATTCTCATGATGAGAGCTTTTCTCCTTTGCTAATTGGCTCCTGAAACATGTATTGCGTGAGCAATCTCGCAACTTCCACTGGACATGAACACGATAGAAGTCTCTATCGACTCTCGTAGATTCTGCACGCTTCTATGTGGATATGGTAGGACCGAATGCGCGGTGGCTGATCATATGGTTCGCCTCCAGGCACCGATATTGCAGTCGCTATACTGCAGCCTAACTTTTCATCGAACGAAGAGTCCGCATGCTTTCGAAACTGAAAGTAAGTTGGAGTCATCCGCACTTCTCAATGTACTATTGCATTTAGGTCAGAGGCAAGGCTTGTTCAACAGACATCCAACCAAGTGTTCCTCATACCTCGAGTCCGAAGTCCATCCGAGCAATATTCACGGTGGCCAATAATCCGGAGGGTATAGTTGGTCGAGGGGAGATTCTCGCCATTAATGGGCACTCTAAAGAGTAGTTAGAAAATATATACTTTATTTCCCCTGATATGGTGACCAAAAACCTCTGGCCACGCCACTGTTACAAAAGTTGACGCAGATGTTTAACTTCCTGCTTCCAACAAGAAGATAATACAACAGTAATGACTCGAGGTCTCAATATTCTAGCTCCCTTTGAAAGTCACGACTGCACATTAGCTAAAGATTTTGAGGATGAGGCTGAGAATCTGGGGATTATACTTTGGTTTTGTCCTCGCACGACCCAATGGTAATTGACGCAGTTTAGAAGTATAAACGATAAAATCCAGGGGGAGACCTGTCTGCCATGCTAATTTTAGAAAACCTGCTCGTTCGGCGTAAAGCTTACGCGGATAAGTGAACACAACGCCACCATGCACGCTTCAACAGACTTCAAAGGTGACTCAATCAAAGAGCTCAACCAATACGCGAACACTACGAAATGATATTCTCGGTGTTATCTTCCCAAAAGCCAAAAGTGTTGTTCACGTTCAGCCCTATGAGTCAGTCTCTGTTCCAGGAACATCCATTGATTGGTCCTTTGTACAATTTTGAGTGTAGACATAGACTTTTGTTCCGGTTTCTTCATCACAACTGACCACCTGAGTCAGTTATAAGCTTCAAAATGCGCACATTTGCGTTGAAAACGAGAGCTTGGACTGAGAGTCTCCCTTTGAAGCCCTAGACCTAAGCAGAAAACTTAATCACTCCTCAGGGTATAAGAAGACGGCTTCCCTCCCCATTGTTCCCTCCCTCTTCTGATCTAACCATCTTCCTCTTTCATCAAGTTGTCTTCTGTCACCAAGTTACCTGCTCTCTTACAATCTTGTATCATCAGCTTCACTTGTATCAACTTGACCATCTATCATCTCTTGACACTTCTCTCTTGGCATTTCTGTCTTGGAATTTCTCTCTCGACATTTCTGACTTGACACTTCTCTCTCGATACCTATCTCAACATCTCTCTCTTATCACATCCCATCACACATCTCCTTGACACATCTCTCTATCTCGACATCTCTCTACCTCGACATATAACTCTCATATCACACATCTGTCATACTACCTCTCACCTTATCTCTCACGTCATCTTCCATCCATCATTCATCATGTGTGGACACGTCAACAACATCTTCAACCACATCTCCTCCAGCCACCCCAAGGACACAATATGTGCTCTTGAAGACCTCCCTAATAACGAGGAGTGGCTCACTATCCCTAACGATGTCCCCAATATCACAGAGGACTCGGAGGATAGCTACTGGCCAAACCTAGAGGCCAGTATTGATAACGATAAGATCAAATTTAAGGACGTCTCCATCGAGTGCGTCGTCTGTCGTACAGACGTGACGATCTTCCCAAAAGATCACGTCGTCGACGAAGAAGTTGGCGAGAGCCACAGGGCCGTCATCCTCCCCTGCGGACACATCTTTGGCGCCTCGTGCGTCAAGCAGTACTTCGACATGAAGACTGAGCAGAGGCAACCAGCGTCCTGCATCAAGTGCCGGGCCGCATGCTACCACCCTGCCTGCGGACATCCCTTCTACGGGGCACCCATGCCTTGCAGTATACCTCGCATGGCGTTCACCCCGCATGTCGTGGGCAAGGGTGGTAGCATCGACCCGCTGTGCAGGCTCTGCAACATCAGGAAAACGATGTTGGATATCACTGCTGAGGTCAAGCGGGCACCAGACCGCAACAAGGCGGTGGACGAGTTCTTGGGCATTGTTCTCGAGATCGACGGCTATCCCTATCCGAATACAAGAACCTGTTGGGATGAGCTCCGCCACGGGACCCTGGAGCGGGTGTACTTCCCCGAGTCTTTGGTGGACCTCTTCGCCCACTACCAGGATGACATTGAGGAGAAAGAGAACGGGCAAGACTACTGGGTGGGTAATCACCTCGGCCAGTGGAGTGCCAAATTATACGTCCGCAAACAACAACAGGACTAGGCATATTGCCCGAAGAACGATGAGATATGAGTTGCATTGGGAGTTTTTATTTGTTCCAAGTAGAGGAGTACAGCTGTTTGAATATTGTTCTTTGTTTGTCTAAATACAAAGACTAAAGGTTTACTTCTGGTTATAGCATGGCGAAAAAGAAGGATATTACTGTACCAACAATATAAGATTGTACCAACACTGATCATTTCATAAATCATTTCGCCAAATTGATAACTGGTAATGAAAAACATATCAATCTTCATAAGTGCTAAATAAAAATCTCATCCAAAGGACGATCCGTAACCATAACATACATACATAAGAATCCTTGAATCCATCATAATCATTTCGCTGATTCCCAGATCAGCACAATAACACTATCCTTGATATCACCCACTTCCTCACCCCATCTCTTCTTCAAAGCGGGCTCATCGATAACACCCCTTTTCACATAAGCCTGCCATACATCGCCTTCAGTAGTAGTGACAGAGTCCATCAACTTCCACACATTTCTTCGTCCTGTCCAGAACAACATCTTTCGGTCTGTATCTCGTTCCTTGAGCTTCACGGGGCCAATGACGGAGCGGCGGGCGGAACTGGCTTTTCCAGCTGTGGACAGAGGCATGTCCGAGAGGTGGATTCCATCGGGGTATTCGGTTATGGTGTACCCATTGACAAGAACCCAGTTGTCGCGGAAGCGGTAGCGTTGGAGAAAGCATGCTTCGCCGCAGACGTCGGTGACAAGATGAGCTTGGCTGGGTGTGAGGTGGTGACGATGACCATAGTCATGTAAGGCCAGGGGTTGAACGCCCGTCTCATAACTATCCAAATGTGAAGAGTAATCGTCGTTGTCCTTGGGTGAGTAGAAGCTGGGTATGATGTGCATCTTCATCTTGGTATGCTTCGCCAAACAGTCCTGGAGAATACCGTCCCAGCGTTTCTTGCTCGTAGGACTGTCTTCGACACCATCAAAGCATGGAAGATGTGTAACCTTGGAGATAGCAGGTCGTGTAAGAAAGATAGCCCCGCCTCCATAGGTCGTCATGAATCCTTCGCCGATAGCCCAGTCTCCTCTCTCACTCGGCAATCCAATGTACAATTCCTTCTCAGAGTTATACGCGAATAGTCGTTCCTGGAGATATGACAGGTTGGGTAGAAAGATCTCCTCGTCTAAGATGCCGTACCATCTCTTCATCTGTCCCTTCTGTGCGAGTGTAGCGCTATACTTCTTGACCGACTCCATCATGTTGAAGTATCTCTTGGCTGTAGAGATCTGACCCTCAGAAATAGTAACATGAGCATCGATACCCAGTGACACCAAAACCTCAGTCAGCTTCTTCGCCTGTTGATAATGTCCCTGATCCAGAAGAAGCAGAAAACTCGCTCCATTACCATGCTGATTCCCACCAGTCATCCACCGTGCCCAATCCTTCGCAACAGCGTAATCATCCCTAACAACGCGATCAAAACTCGTCGAGATCGCAAACACGAAGTCCGAGGCGTCGATCTGTCCTGGTTTCGGTCCTCCTACAATCGGAAGGTTCAGTTCCTGTCGTGCAACCAAGTTTCTCCTCTCGGGAGTCTTGGTATCGATAATCCGTGGTTGATTTGAATGAAAGTCTGTATCGATGTTCGTGACTGAAGTATACTCAGAGTCCTGCTCTGAAACGCGGACTTTCCACGCAGTCCATGAAGTTTGATCCGAAAGTCCAATTTTCTGCCTTAGTCGCTCGAGGTACTGCTCTTCCGGGACTGGTCCTTTGATGGCGATTTCAGTATCTGCCTTTGTTCGAGGCCAGTGCAGCCATCTTGTCTGAAAGAAGAGAATAACAACGACAACGAGAACGAGCAGTTGAACAACCCTGCGGGGAAGAGTAGGCGGGCTAGAAATCATAATCATGATGAATAGACGATCGATCCAATCCAGTAAAAAAGAGTGACTTGGGTGGGTATAACCTGGATAAATGAGTGTGTTGCCTGGCTATAACAAAGGCATGATCACGCTGCGAGAGGCGGGTAAGGACTGACTACGGTGAAAGAGAAGAAGCAAAGAAGAGGCTTTCGACTCGCGAGTCGTGAGGCACAGCGAGAGATTTTAAGTAAATTAGACTCGAATGGCGTAGAGTGACAGACTGTCACAATGCCCTTGTCTAGTGTAAGTGGTAAATGGGCGCAGTGGGGGGAGGCCATCCTTCAAAGCATCATGAAACTAGGCGCCCCAGACCATGATCCCTGGTCGCACCACGTCAATAACGGTTAAAGAGGGGAAGGCCAAGGCGAGCAATTAAACTGTGACAAGGTCCGTGGTTCGTTTCATGGTTGATCAGTGGAGGTCTCGGGTCACGATATGTCCAAATGCAGTAATGAGAAACAATTGGGGTCAGTGTCAGAATTGAACATCTCTTGACTCCTATTTCTGACAACGTCTATTCAAAGTCCCAATCAATGCATGAAGGATGCTGATGTTGAATCCTGGCGGGTGAGAGGCTATGACGGAACGAGAACTAGGTTGGGTGGTAATTTAATCTCTTGCCAATAATCAGACTAATGCAGGTACAACAACAGCCCTAGTCGCAAAGTAAGTCGATTTCGGTAGGTAATTTATCTGATAAGCGGCAAGCTAACATAGGAAATGACCGCATCCCGTTGGAGATTCTTTGCCGAGCTCTAGCCTTGCACCATATCATTCGCTAGACTTGCTGGTGGTTGGACCCTTTTCTTCGTGGGCTGCTTCAGCATTTATTAGTGACTTCTTCCTAGGCGGTGTGATAGGTTCTGTCGCTGCCCTCGTGTGTGTCGGTGTTGATGCCACTGTCGTCGGTGCCCGTGCTGGTATCGGCATAGGCAGTGGCATCGGCGGCAGTGGCTGATGTTGTTGGGATCCGCGTCGTGAAGGTGGTGTTGCTGATGAACTTGGGGAATAAGCCGAGGGCATATTGGCTTCAACAGTTCGTCTGGCGTGTTCGAAACGATCGTAGCACTTAGCGATAGCCTCTTGGACCGACTGGTCCGCACGTACAATACCCGTGGCGAGAACTTCTCTAATGTGATCTTCGACTTTTTGAAACTCGGACTTGTCGTATCTGTATCGATCAGGAATACCGCTGTTGTGCAACAGAGCCAGCAACCCCGCGATGACTGTGTTTGACGCAGCGAGAATAGTGATGGCCGTATCATTTTGGCCTCCAGCGCTGAGAGCTGTGATGCTAGCACCGATCATCAACTGCAGAACAAAAAGAATTGCACGAACGAAGCCGATGATGTGAAATGAGTAGGATGAAACGGTACGACGGTATATGCAGTCGCGATAGAGGCCATGAGGAATGCCGTTTGGGGGCCAGAATCTACTGGTCGGATGAACAGGTTTGTTATCCTCTATATCCTTGATTCCGCCAACTCCTCGAGCTAGTATGGCCCATTCTGTAGGTGACAGGAAGCGGTATTTAACATTCTTATGTTTCTTCTGAGCGGCGCCATTCTCTCTGCTGCTCTGATCTGCCGCGTTCATGTAGTGTCCGAAATTCTGGTTGGGGTCCATCGATTTCTGTTGGACGGCTAAGTTAACATCCGCCATGACGCGCTATCGAGCACTGCAGCTTTGGTCTGTCGTATATATTGAAGTACAACGCGAGTTTTAAATGGAATGAAGCAAGAAGGTGAAGCAAAAGCTAGCTCATTGAGAGAGAGAGAGAGCTAAGAAAAGACAACGGTGATGCTTGAAGAAGCTGGCTAGGGTCAATAAAATGAAACAGAAGAGAGAGAATGAATGTCAAGAGCCGAATTGAAAAAGAAGGTAATGGTAGAAGACGAAGAAGAAAAGCGAGATTTCTGGTGATGTAAAAGGCATTCGTTGCTCGGCCTTTCCCGTCGCCATGACATCTTGTCTCATACCTATGAAGGCGGAATCTCATGCCCATTGCGGCTTCCACCGCGTAATCCTCCTCCATACTCATGAATTCCGAGATATTAAGTGCCTTCTATCAATCTCTTTCGGTTCATCTTCTTGGACAGTATCTTACCCAGTCGAGCATAACTCCGAGAACCAGGATCCTTCTTAACTAAAAGTTGTGGTATCGTTTCGCGCTTCACTTACACGAGCTGTTGTTGTACAACCAACGAGGAACCCTGCCAAGCCGTAATAGGTAGTGTTTACGATAGAATCTTCAGCAACGATGCAGGTCTCAGCCTCAAAACTCTCATTCTCAAGTCCAGGAATGTTCAGTGTCTCATGAGCAACCAAACCACTACTCCTCATACAAAAATAATCGACCGTTCTCAAAGGATAGCTGTATTCATAAATAGATATCATTTCTATGTTCATTTTCATGTATATGGCAGACCCTTCCCCAGCAAAGTACAGCCCTAATCACTCATGACTCTAAATCACTGCCCGTTCCCTCCTGATCCGAATAAACCATGTAGAACCACACAAGCCATACAAACGCCACAGCGCATACATACATACAATCAACGATACACTCGCTAAATATTTCATCCTTCAAAATCAAGAGTCCTGCACGAGGTGGGGGATGTCGTCCACCTTGGCCTGTCCGTTGAGAATGGCATTCACCGCTGTGAACAGCGGATACTCCGACTCTAACCCGCGAGCCTTGAGGAAGCTGTTCACTTCCTCTGCGGTGGTTGTACCCTGGATCTTCTGTCCGTTGAGATCCTGCTTCTCAACCTCTTGCACGGAGATTCCCTTCTCCACGGCCTTCTTGGCACAGCGGAAGTTACGACCGCCGGAGCAAGATGTGATGAGATCGGCGACACCGGCGGAGGATTCGGTGAAAGTAGCTGTGTGGACGGTCTCGCCGAAGAATTCCTTGCCGAACTTGACCATCTCCATGAGTCCGACGCGCATGATGGCTGCCTTTGCGTTATCACCCCAACCACGACCGTCAACGAAACCAGCTGCGAGAGCAACTACGTTCTTCAAGGCACCGCTCAGAGATACACCCGCAACGTCGGAGACCATCTGGACGTGGAAGTAAGGTCGGTGGAAGAGAGTTCGGAAGCAATCCTGATCCAGAGGAGGATAATCGGCAGGCATAGCGGTGAGCTTGGTCTTGGAAGTTCGGCCCCGAACGTCCTTGTGCTGCATCTCAGGGAGCTCGCCAATTGTAGGGTTGGGGCTACCAGTTCGTGGTGTAGGAGCCCTGCTGTTATCGAGAGCAGGAGGGTCGTAAGCAATAGTAGTCTCCGACCACTTCTCCTCGGCAATTTCACGAGCCAAGTTAGCACCACTGAGGGCACCACAGTAAATGCCTAGACCATCACCAATCCACTCGCTGAACAGGCTGATACCGTCATCAGTGACATTGACACCCTTGATACAGCTGATTCCTCTGGCATAGGGAAGAATGTGACCATTGACCTGCTTGCAGACGTTTGCGATAAACTGATGGGGCAAGTTGAAGACGAGGATGGTGGAGTCCTTGACAGCGTCGCGGATGTCGGGGTTGGCGATGATGTTTGAGGGCAGAGGAATGCCTGGCAGGTACTTTACGTTCTCGTGGTGCTTGTTGATGACTTCTGTGAGCTTCTGGGGCTTGTCGCCGGTGGTTTCGTCATATAATTTGGAGTCCTTGGTGATCGTCACGTCCTCCTCGTAGACCCACATCTGGACATCTTCCTCGAAGAGATCTTTGTTGGCGCGTGTGTTTTCAGCGACGATCTTGGCAATTGTTGAGCCCCTAGAAGCGTCTGTTAGCCAATGGCTCAAGCAAAGATGGAGGTAGAGCCGGAGAAGCGGAAGGCATACCAGTTACCGGATCCCACAATGGTCACCTTGTGCTTCTTTGAATGTCCACCCAAGCTCGCCATGTTGCCGAATGTCGCAGAAGAATAAGTGCGAATATGTGTAGTAGTACAAGACAGTAATCTCGAAGATTTAGTAAAGACAAAAGAAGAGCGCACTACAAGCGATCGAAACATACGGGGGAGAAGAGAGTTGTGTAAAGGTAAGGGCGAAAAAAGAGCTTTATGAGGGGTACTGAAGCTGAATAGTCCCGAGGGAAGCCAGCTCCAGCTTTCCAGGTTGTTGAACCCTGGAGCAAGCCACAATGACGCATGGCAGAATGAGAAGAGTGACACCGCCTGCTCCAAGGGGGAAAGCGTCCCATCAAAACCCCATTGATATCCGTGATAATGGAGCTGGAGAAATCTCGAGACCTTGATGAGGCCGAGGGGCAGTTTTTCACATGCAAGCAGATAGGAATTGCTGTGGCTGCATATGTCAATTGGAAGCTATTTTTATAAAAGAAGCGCAGAGTTGTAGCCGTATAAACTAAGACACTATATGAAGCACGCTTGAAGAATAATTTCACTCTTAACGATGGCCTCAATCACATGGAAACAACATAAAATTCCAATTCAACTTTTTTTAAGTGGGATTTCACATGTCGAACAAACAACCTCGAAACAAGGATCTCTGCCTGCAAAGTCTAGGGTTCTCCGGGAGACAAGGGGGCAAAGATGCATAATCCAGGAACAGCTACAGCACCGAGCCCCGTTCCGTGATCCGCGGGCCGATCCCCTTGTCGCGTGACGAGCACATGTTAAAGAACAGAAAGAAATCATGGACTTGGATCAAATGATGTACATTTTGGGGTTATCGCTGCTAAGAGTCGCTTCATATCACGATATAGTTTCCTGCCGAGGATGTATCGTTGCATTGTAATGGGCTCAAGGGCGCTAGAGCTCAACTGCATTTTGACGTTGCCAAGTTTACCCCAACGGAGTCGTCTCACTCCCATCCCTTTTATCCGTTGGAGGTCAGCTAGGGGAGGAAAGAAAACTCAGGACCTTGACCCTAAGCGATAAAAATATTAGGTAGATTTAGTCTAAGCTTAAGGTGCTCTTTGCTGAGTTTATTTTGACACCTTAGATCAAGGTTCGGTGTTTTCTTGCCCCCTGAGGGTCAGTCAGTGTATTTAAAAGATACGAATGCCTGCATTTGGTTATCTGAAATATTTGATATGAAATTATATCTGTCAAATCTGAACTTTTGTAAATGTGAATGCTGATCCAACCCTCGATATGCCAGTATGAAAAACACGCATGTCCCATAACCCAACGATTAAGAACAGTTAAATTCCAAGACTAAATTTACTCCGTCGTCCTTTCAGTTATACTCGGCCAACAACTCCACTTTCTCTTCATCTGCCGATGGGAAGTGATTAAGCATGGCTGACAGAGAGCGTTTCCGCCCGTGTGATTTCCTCTCGTCCTTCTCCTCAGTCCTTTCACCATTTCCAAAAACAGGCTTGAAAACATTATCATAAACCATCCAGGCCACAGTGAACATCACAGTCATGGTGACAGCCAACCACTGGGGCACTCTGCCGCGCTTGTCTGCCAGAAACTTGGACAGAAGAATGACCGTTCCGAAGAAAAAGACAGTGAAGAACAGGAAAAAGAATGCTCCTATCCTCTGTCTCAACGTTGTTATCGTGTATGGCTGTAGTGAGTGCAGGTAGCGCTGATATCCATCGGGAAGTTCGTGTTCTTTGGCACCGTCTTTAATGAGATTAAGATATCGAGCACTGGCTTGTGCGTAGCCAGGCTCACGCTGAGGACCGAGCAGGAAGCGATACCACCACTTGTGCTTGCGAGGGTCATCAGGCAAGTCCTTGTCGGGAATCTGTGGCGCAAAAAGTGTTCTTGACAGAAAGGGTCGAGGGATATCAGGGAATGGCTTCTCGGGAATGGACATCTTCGGAGGCAATGGTATACAGGGTACAACAATCTCTTTGTAACCAGCTCCGCCACCTTCAGTGCGGATGATGGTGCGGTAATCCTCCTCTGTCACCTCGTATACTACACCCATAAGACCTTCATCCCACCTAATATCCTCAGAGTGTGGTGGCTGCGGAGGCTCAAAAGGTGGGACGGGCACCTTGGGAGGTAGCTTTGGCTTCTCAGGAAGCTTTCTGTAATCGACGTTTGCAAAGCATGGCTCGCGATAAGGAATTCCAGGAAGGTTGAACTTAAGCTCCAACGTCGGCACCGAGACGTTCACCTGAGACAGAGGTCTAATGCCACGAACGCCCAGAAATGTCTCGGCGGCGAGGTTGGATCCATAAGCGAGATACAGATACGTCTTTGGCGCAGGATGGTCTCGATCGACGACATGATCCTCAGCAGCTTGAGCCAAGCGTGCAGCTGATGTACGAGGGATAGAAGAGATCGGCGGATACTTCTTCGGTTCGGGCCGCTGCGCAAGAACACTGAACTT